>ML430764.1:1230-78337 GCA_005239525.1 Nicotiana knightiana | reverse complement strand
GGTGAGTTTCATGGGTTGTATTTGGGCTGCTTAATGGGTCAGAATGGGCTATAAAAAATAATGAATTAACGTGGGCTCAGCCCAAATAGACCCATGAGCAAAAATATTTGTAGCCCAACCCATTAATCTCTGGGCGGGTTGGGCGGGTTTGGGCTCAAATTGCCACCCCTAATGGGAACTAAGATAAGCCAAGTATCCATGCAGCAAGTGGCAGAACGACTAGGAAAAGTAATTGCTTACATTTAAAGACAACTGAGAAGGCATGAAAGGAAATCTATGGCGATAGCATGTTAAAAGGAAGGGTACGAGTAGTATAAATCGATATAGGTAGGTCGCAAGCTAAAGTATGGTACAACAACAAGGTTTTAGCTAGACAGGAGTAAAGATAAGAAAAGGTGAATGAGAAGATGACGAGAATAGGTAAGTCCTCAGGATTAAACTCATCATAACAAGAGAGCTGATGGTTTCCATAAAGTTATAAAAAGCTCAGTAAGCATGAGTGAACTCAAAGGAGTTTAAAACTAGGAGCATTTAGAAGAGACGGAATGCTACCCTGGTAGTAAAGTAAGGGTGTAACTGTGATAAATGATAAAAGGATGACGCTTAGGCCTTTGATTGAGTAATGATTTTGAGAACAAGGATTTCATGAACTGCACGTGATTTGAATACCCCCATAGGATGAATTATATTGGGATGCTATGGAATACAATTATTGGAGTATAGTATCGTCCCTAAGTGCATCAGGAAAATCAACTTCAGATGTTCCCCAGTGAGACGTAAGCCCTAGTGACAATATATTACATAAGAGGTTTCAAGTTATCAGTGTTAGATTATAGATCAACATTAAGGTGAATCAACAATATATGGATGAAAGTTACAAATATGATATGAGATTAGCCTATCATTATTAAGATGAACAGTATTAAGAAAGCATTAAAAGGCTTAGATTTATACATATAGGATAAGCAGTGAGAGAGTAACCTAGAGTTGGGTGGAAGTCCTCGATAATAATAAACCGAAGTAAGAGTTATGGTACAGTATGACCTACCTATTTGTGGTAAAGCCATAAGCATAGATAATTGAGGCCATGAAACAAGATATATCAATAGTCGTAAGTTCGACAAATTACCGAGTGAAAAACTTCAGTACACCTATAGATTCCCAGAGGGATAGCTTGTCGAGTATTGTATTGTTTAACCAAAGAATTAGATCCTTTGATCAAAGCTATTTTTAGGATGAACACGGGTTTCAGATAACCAAGGCAAGACTGATTATTGTAAGTAATTAAATAAAGAAAAATCAATGAGATGCACGAAAAGTAAAGTGTATTGCAATAGTAGTTCACATGTCCCTTACAGATTATATTTTACTCCCTTATATAGGGAATTTCCTAATATAACGTCTGCCCTTTTCAGTGATTGAGCATTAATGACTAATTATGACATTAATGTAACGTTACAATGAGTAACCATAACTGTTGCGTGAATGTTGTGTAACGTGTGGATCACTTATTGAAGATCTCTGAATCTGCCCTTTGTTCCACCTAGATACATTTTGACCGTGTATCTTCATCTTCTCAATCAGGTTGAGACTTCCGTAGCTAATCAACCCGTGGGAGTGATTTGCCGTGCCTCTTTGCCTCATACCTCTTTGTAGACTCCCGTCCAGCTGTCGTGTCTTCATTGCTCCACGTAGACTACTAAGTCATCAAGATTTATTACACGTGTCTTTTTTACCAATATAGATAGTCCCCCCACTTACCATATATTTATCGATTAATATTTGGTAAGTGGATACTAATTTATGGTGGGAATATTTTGTCGCCGCTTCACTCGAAGCATTGCATCTTTTTCTTAACGTAGGCGTCACTTGTCACTTCCATTTAATGCTTATTCCACATGGCGTTTCTGGGTTGGTTCTGTAATTGTTCAGCGCCTTTTAGGGCTTTTTGCGGCTGCATCAGTCACGAAGTGACATCTTCAATCATGAATTTCATATTATTATTTTTTCCTATTTTTTACGGTTGTCTTCGAGTATAAATACCCCTTTTCTTTTATTTCACGAAAAACTTCTAACTTTCAAACTTTATTTGTAAAAAAAATTTTCCTTGTCTTTGTAGATATATCTTCTTCAAACCAATCTAAGAGAGTAATAAACGTAGATTATTTGACTCCCTCTTCTGCTCCAACATGGATTAGGAGAAGCGACAGGTTGAGGAGTTTAGGTTCTACTCCTTCAAGGGGTTCTTCCTCTCCTTAAATTAGGTTCTACTCCTTCAAGGGGTTCTTCCTCTTCTCAAATTACTTCCCCTCTTTCTTCTTGGTCTTTAACTTCTACGAGGGTTAGGGCTTCTAGATCTTCGTCAAAGGTACAGAACATCACGAACCTTAGTGCAAACCAAGGGTCGATGAAATAGTACCTGCGGAGTTCAGCTTTGCTAGGGATAGTCAGGCCCTTAGAGATCAGCCTTCTTCATTATTGTCTCTTGATAGTGCTGACAAGTACCCTACCCAACTCACTGAAGGTTTAATTCCTCTTATACGCAGGGAATGTTATTGGAGTTTCTATTTTCCTGTAATCGTTCCAAACAGCAATCAAAGAATAATGTCTTACAAGATGAGGCATTCTTTTTTTTATACCTATCCCTTTCAAGCCTCCTATCGACCCAGTAATCATCGAGCTCTGTCAATTTTTCAAAATTTGCTTGGGACAAGTCGATCCTCTTATATGGAGAGTTGTTGCATGTATTAGATACTTGGCTACCTTAGCTTCGATCCCTTTACCTTTCATCATCTTATTCACCTGTATTCCCCAATGTTGTTCTGTCAGGGAATTTTTACCTTGGCTGCTAGGAGTAAAAGGGTGTTAGTGACTTCTGAATATCATAAGGATCGAGGTTGGTTTCTTCGGTATGTTGTTGTTCCTGCTGCTGGTTTAGTGGGTGAAGAGAATCTTCCCTTCCTTAAGAAGTGGAATCTTGCACGTGAGTACATTTTTGCTCACATTCCTTGGTTTTTTCTTTAGATATCTTATCAATACCGTAGTTGTTTCTTCTTTTAGCAATCATAGGAACTGTCGAGAATGTCTCCGGTTTCAGAGATTGGGTAGAAAAGTTTTTGTTAATCGCTCCATTGGAAGAACGTTCATGGAAATACCTCTCTGAGAGGTTTGGTTAGAGAGTTAAGACTCATGGTAAGTGAAGTTTTTGTTTGTACTTGTTTCTTCCCTTGAGCATTATTTAATCCTTTCCTTTTGACAGGGTTTCCTGCCCGTGGAGTTTCTGCATCCGCGTCTATTCCCAAGTTATCCCTGGCTCAGGCCCAGGAGATCATTTCAGGCTCTTCTTCTTCAAAGAGAAAAGCAGGTGGGTCAAGGACCTCGGAAGAAGAGGAGGAAGAAGAGGGATCTTTAATCCATAGGTCACGCAGAAGGAAGGTGGTCTCAGACGACGAATGTACACCTGTTATTGATCCTTCCGTACCTGAAGTTGAATTTTCTACCCTTGAGGATGCTTCTCCCTCTCCCGTGCGTGATTCTGTTGATCATTTATTCCGGGAAGGCTTTGCTCCTGTTGCTGATGAAGATCCCCTGGTTGTTTTCTCTCCTTCTCTTAGAGAACTCCCCTCAATTGTTCCAGTTATTCCTCCTGCCCCCGTGCCTATTCCTGCTCCTGTTCTTGCTCCCTCTCCTATGGCTTTTTTGGCTCCTCAGACTTCCTTGCCCGTGGCTCATGCATCTGTTCCCGCTTCCGTGCCTTCTGTTTCAGAAGTAGGGTCTTCCAGCAGGGAGATGAGGAAGGTGATGATAGAAGTTCCGGCAGAGGGTAGCCTCTTTAATAAATTTGGCCAGCCTGATGTGTGGTTGAAACCGTTGATAGGTCCGACAGAGAGAGCTAAGCCGGATAGCCACAACTCCCTTACATGGGCTAATGAGATCGTGCATACTTCTTTAAAGATAGAATGTATTTTCTTTCATTCATTCTTGTAGGCGTATTTATCATATCTAATTGATTTCATTTTGTAGATCAATCTTATAGGCACGGTGCTTATGAAAAGGATTTCTCATACGGAGCAGGAAGTAAAGGAGTGGCAGGCTGAAGCAGGTAACTGGAAAGAACAGTATGAAAGCTTAAGGCTCGACATGGAATCCGTAGAAGAAGAAAAATGTACCTTGGAGCAGCAAGTGAGGGTCATGATGGTAGAGTTGGTTGTGGAGTAGGCATCCTCTGATCAGGCAGGCAAGGATAAGAGCATCCTAGAGTCCTCATTCGCGGAGCAGCTGTCTTGTGCCTCTGAAGTGGTCAGGAGTTTGAAGGCCTTACTAGACCAAAAGGAGGAGTATTCGGGCGAACTTGTGCAATCTCTTACTCAGACCCAGGAAGATCTCCGCAACTCTTTGGAGAAATTTCAATTCCTGGAAAGGTCTTTCGCTCTTTTAAGGGCCTCTAATAATGTTGTTGTGACTGAGAGGGATGAACTAAGAGCTGAAGTTATGCTATGGGAGAAAGATTATGAAGCTCTTGAAGATGGGGAGCTGTCGATGTTAGTTGGGCGTATATGAACTCTCGCCTCGACACATTGACTGAAATGAGCCTAGAGGGTTTTGACCTTAATGCTGAAATTGCAAAAATCAAGGAGTCCATTGAGAAGGCTCAACAAGGTAAGAATCTCTCTTCACCTGAAGGTAAGGATCCTACTGCTCAAGTTTCTTCGTCCCAAGCCGCTCCTGCTCATTCTGCCAGTGAAGTCAACCCCCCTCCTGATGAAGTTTAAGAAGTTGGTTCCTCCCCATTTTTTTATTTCTTTATCTCAATTAGTGGTTACTCCCAGTCCCATCGGGGGTAAATTTGGATCTCTTAAAGTCCCCAAATGACAACTTAGGGGCATCTTAATGTATAAAAAACTTTATACGGCTAAGTATAAGTTAATACTTAGTTTTTACTTAGTTGTTTTAATATATTAATGCAAGTATTACTTTTTTTTTACCGTTAACTTTCTGTTTCACACTTTAAGTCTTTTGCATGCTTTATTTTTTGAGGTTTTAGTTTTACCTCTGAGTTTTGCATGTAGAATGCTTTAGATTACTTGCACCTTTTCGTAATAGGCACGGTGTCATATAAAATGTGTGCCTTTTTGTAGTAGGCATAATTTATGAAAGAGGGCCCTTTTTAATCGACACTTAATGAACAAGACGTCTCAACTTCATAGTGGTGTAATAATGCAATAGAGTGATTGGAATTTTTCACATGTTTAAGAATGTTTCTGAGGAAAGTTTTTTGTTTGAACTTTCACGAAATTTTACATGTGTTTGATTATCATCTAAAACTCATGTTGCAATTGTTTTCTTTTAAAAGATTTGATATACACTTGTATTTCATAATTGTTTTTCATATGTAACAGTTTTTTCGAGTTAATACAAGAGAGCAACTATTTTTCATTCGTAACCGTTTTTATTCAAGTTGGGGTTTTCACCCGTAACTATTTTTGTTGAAAACAATTTTCAATAAGCATGAGGGAAATGCTCTTACATCTGTAACTGTTTTATTTGATAACAGTTTATTGAACAAGTACAAGGATTTTGATCTTTCATTCGTAACTGTTTTATTTGATAACAGTTTTCTATATGAGTACAAAGATTTCGTAACTGTTTTTAGTTATAACAGTTTTGAATGAGTACAATGATGATGATCTTTTATCCATAACTTTTTTTGGTTACAACAATTTTCTTTTGAATAAGTACAAAGATGTGCATTTCTTCCTCGTAGCTTATATTTTACCTTTCAACCTGAACATGTTCGAAGGTTTTTTGGATCAGGCTTTGTGTTGGAATCTTTGGCTCTTTCGATTTTTCTCGTATCACTTGGCTTGTTGGGTAGATGGATCTTCAGGATCGAGCTTTGACTTTTTGATAGTCTTTTTTGCTTCGTCTTCGCCTTCCATACTGTATAGTCCCCCAAGTGTTTGAGCTTTGAAGAATGAAATCTCAAGCACTTGACTATTTCTTCCTTGTGGTCCTTTTCTTGAAAAGGAAAAACATACGGGACTCGAAGGTATATAGTTTTTAGAGGATGAATGCTTAACCCTTTAAAACGTCCATCAGAAAGTGTAACCCTAGACCGGGAATTCAGTTACTTCCTCGCGTCTTTGTAGGTCTAATATCATCATCTGGTGATGCGTTAGCTTTATGCCTATCATCTAAAAAGGTTAGTAAGATTTTAAATGTTCAAAATAAAATCGAACATGTGATACCTGACCGTGGGTACTTCTTTTCCTTAGAAGTAGTACTTCTTCAAGTGGATGGCATTCCAACATGTTGGTAGGATTCTGCCGTCCACAGCTTCCAGCTCGTAGGCGCCCTTCCCAGCTATGCCTCGGACTTTGTAGGGTCCTTCCCAGTTTGGACTTAGCTTTCCTGCACCTGCTTCTTTCATTGATTGAAAGACTTTTTTGAGGACGAATTCCCCAACCTTGAAGTATCTGAGATGAGCTTTACGGTTGTAATAACTCTCTATGATTTATTTTTGAGCTGCCATCCATATTAGTGTTGCTTCTCTCCGTGGTTCGAGCAGGTCCAGATTGGTCTTCAATTCCTCGTCATTTGCTTCCGCCGTGGCTGTTGTAAACCTTATGCTTGGTTCGCCAATCTCCACAGGTGTTAAGGCTTCTGAGCCATAGACAAGTGCGAACGGAGTTTCTCCCGTGGCTGTTTTTGAAGTTGTTCTGTATGCCCACAGTACCACTGGTAACTAATCAGGCCAATTTCCTTTGGCTTTATCTAGCCGCTTCTTTAGATTGTTGATGATGATTTTATTCGTTGACTCAGCCTGACCATTGGCCACGGGGTTGTATGGCGTTGAAGTGATCCGTTTGATTTGCCAGCTTTCGAAGAATTCTGTGATTTGCGAGCCTATGAATTGTGGGCCATTATCACACACGATCTCCTTTGGTATACCAAAGCGGCATATTATGTTTCACCAAAAGAAGCCTTTGACTTCCTTTTCTCACACATGTTTTAACGCTTCTGCCTCTACCCATTTTGTAAAATGGTTGGTTAGCACGAGTAAAAACTGTACCTGTCCTTTTGCTGTGGGAAGGGGTCCCACTATGTCCATTCCCCATTTCATGAAGGGCCATGGGGATATTATTGGATGCAATAATTCCGCTGGTCAATGCATGTTATTGGAAAACCTTTGGCATCTATCGCATTTGGATACGAAGTTCTCGGCCTCTTCTTCCATCTTAGGCCAATAGTACCCAGCTCTGATTATGGTTTTTACCAAGGATCTCGCCCCTGAGTTATTTCCACAGTGTCCTTCGTGGACTTCTTTCATTAGGAACTCCGTTTGGTTAGGTCCGAGGCATTTTGCTAGGGGCCCTCCGAACATCTTGCAATATAATGAGTTGCGAATGAGGCAGTACCATGTAGCTTTGCGGAAAAGTGCTTGAGTTGTTTTCTTGTCTTCGGGTACGGTGCCATTCTACAAAAAATTTAAGATTTCGTTTCTCCAATCCCAGGTTAAATTGTTGAAAGTTACCTCATTTATGTCCTGGTCAATCGCTGAATGGAGTAGATGAACGACAATTGCATTGTCTTTATCTGTTACTTTTGTGACTGTTGCGAGGTTAGCTAATGTATATGCTTCCGCATTTTCCTCTCTAAGTATTTGTATTACCTTCCATGTTTTGAATTGTCTCACGAGCTCTCGTGCCTATTCCAGATATTGTTGCATCCGAGTCTCTCGAGCGATGTAAGTCCCCTGCATCTGATTTACTACCAGCTGGGAGTCTCTTTTGATTATGATTTGCTCGATTGAAAGTTCTCGTGCGAGTTCTAGTCCTGCAATGACAGTTCTCGTGTGAGTTCTAGCCTGTCGTGTCTTTTCACCCGTGGGTGATATTAAGACTATGCCTAAGACGACACCTTTTATATTGGAAGAACCATCGGTAAATAGGGTCCATAGACCCGGATTAGCACCGTTAAAGAGTTGTAACTCTTTTTCCACTTCAGGGACAATGTTATTACTAAAGTCAGCGACAAAATCAGCTAAGATCTGAGACTTGATTGCAGTCCTAGGCTGATATATTATTTCATGCTCACTTAATTCTATGGCTCAGTTGGATAATCTTCCTGATAGTTCTTGTTTATGCAGTATGTTTCTTAATGGATACGAGGTCACAAATGTGATTGGATGACATTGAAAGTATGGCCTTAATTTTCTAGATGCCATGATTAGAGCTAAGGCTAACTTTTCTAGATGTGGATATCTAGTTTCAGCATCTAGTAATGTCTTGCTTACATAATAAATAGGAGATTGTTTAACTTTATTCTCCCTTACCAATACTGCACTTACAACAATTTCCGAGATGGCAAGGTAGACGTACAGTCTCTCCCCCTCCTTTGACTTTGACAGCAACAGAGGTTTTGATAGATAAGCCTTTAGGTCTTTGAGATCCTGTTGACATTCTTCAGTCCATTCGAACCGATTTTTCTTTTTGAGAACTGCAGAGATTTTAAAACTTTTCTCGGAAGATTTGGAAATAAATCTTCCTAAGGCTGCAATTCTTCCCGTTAGTCTTTAAACTTCTTTTTTGTTTATAAGTACATCAGGTATTTCTTCTATAGCTTTAATTTGATCAGGATTTACCTCTATTCCCCTGTCTGATACAAGAAAACCAAAGAATTTACCTGATTCTACGCCAAAAGCGCATTTTTCTGGATTCAGCTTCATATTATACCTGCGTAAAATGTCAAAGGTAATAGAGAGGTGCTGGAAATGGTCTTCCGCCCGTGTTGATTTTACCATCATGTCATCGATGTAAACTTCCATCGCTTTTCCCAGATGTTCCTGGAACATCTTAGTCACTAGCCTTTGATAGGTGGCTTCAGTGTTTTTTAAGCCAAAAGGCATGACTTTATAACAATAAGTCCCCCTGTTTGTAATAAAGGAGGTTTTTTCCTCGTTTGAGGGATCCATTTTAATCTGATTATAACCAGAATACTCATCTAGAAAGCTTAACAATTTATGACATGCGGTGGAATCAATCATTTGATCTATATGTGGTAATGGGAATGAATCTTTGGGGCATGCTTTATTTAAGTCAGTATAATCTACGCATACTCTCCATTTTCCATTCTTTTTAGGTACTACCACAGTGTTAACTAGCCAGTTAGGGTATGTTACCTCTCGTATCAAACAAATTTTCAAGAGTTTCTGTACCTCTTCGTCAATCACTTGGTTCTTGAATGGTCATTTCTTTCTTTTCTTCTGCTTAACAGGTACGAATCATGGATATTCATTTAGTTTATAAGTCGTCACTTTTAGTGGGATACCTGTCATATCTGAGTGGGACCAAGCAAAGCAATATGCGTTAGTATTTAAATAATCAATTAACTTACCTCTTCAATCGGGGCTCAGCCTTATTCCTATATACACTTTTTGTTCAGGTTTTTGTTCAAACAATGGAATAGCTTCGAGATCTTCCGTAGTTGTTTTGATGTGCTCGTCTTCCTCCGGTTCATGAATGACGTCTGGTCTGGAATCTACATCCCTGTGGTCCAATGCATCTTCCGTGGTGACTTGATTCACCTTCTCGTGAGTATCTTCTTTCGTACCTACTTCAACAATAATACCTTCCAGACCTATTTGGGTAGTAATTTCTTCCATACCTGTTTGGGCGGTGTTACCTGCTTGGGAGATTCCCTTATCTTTTGATTCTTCCACCTCTATTTTTTTGTTGTAGTGTACCACGAAATTTATATTTCTCGCGGTTTGCTGATCGCCTCTAATTTACTGAATCCCCCATTCGGAGGGGAATTTAACTACCAAATGCAAGGTGGATGGTATTGCTTTCATGCCGTGGATCCATGGCCTTCCCATGACTACATTATAAGCCATATCAGTATCGATGACTTGGAACCTGGTATTTTTTATTACTTCTTCAGCATAAGTGCCAAGTTCAATTTCCCCTTTTGTTATAACCGTAGATTTATCAAACCCCGATATGTCTCGTGCCTTTGGGATTACTTGATTCCCCAATAGCATTTCTTCCACGACTCTTAGCAAAATGATATCGACTGAACTAACTGGATCAATCAACACTCTTTTTACGTTAGTGTCATGAATAAGTAAGGATATTACCAGAGCATCATTGTGAGGAAGCATTAATCCGCCGATATCTGCATCATCGAAGGTTATATCGCCTGCTTCCAGATTTTCACGAATCCGCTTTCCGTGTGTAATAGTGAACTTCGTGGCCGCTTTACAGACCACTCTATTTAATTCTTCACCTTCGTGTATCACGTTGACGGTTCATTTTGGAGATGGAGGTTTTGGGGGCTCCTGCATATTCTTCATGTATGCCTATTTACCTTTTTCACTAAACAATTTTGTTAAATATCCCTGATTCAATAATTGTTCTACCTCACCTTGCAAAAATCTACAATCTGCAGTTCTGTGTCCATGATCATTATGGAATTCACACCAGAAATCTGGGTTCCTCTTATTCAGGTTTGACCTCATTTCTTTAGGCCATCGAACCTTATCACCCATATTTCTTAATACTGAAATTAGTTCGGAGGTACTTACATTGAAGGTGTGATCCCCAATTCGTGCATTACCTCTAGGTCATTAATCTCGATCGTTTCTGGATTTAGATGAGTACGAGCCCCCATCTCTGCTTGGTGGTCTATAATCTGACCTGGTGTTTTCGAACCTAGAACGAGTTTCACGTCCCGATGGTCCCAATTAAGGATCATACCTGTTTTTACCTGATCTCTTTTCTGATTCGGAGCGTCTAGATCTGGTATGATCTTCATCTTTCGAACGAGAAATGGTATCTTCTTCTATTCGAAGTTTAGTACTGTACCTGTTATAAACATCGTTCCATGTTGTAGCTGGGAATTCTCTCAAGCTTTATTTGAGTCTCCTCGTGGATTCTGAGCTTTTATCATTTATATTACTTGCAAATGCCATGGCTGCCCAATTATCAGGCACCTTTGGTAGTTACATTCTTTCTCGTTAAAACCTATCTACAAATTCACAAAGTAGTTCCGTGTCTCCTTGTTTTATTTCAAAGATGTCCTCCATCCTTTTCTCGACTTTTTGTGCACAGGAGTGTGCCTTTATGAAAGAATCTGCAAGCTCAGCAAAAGAATCAACAAAGTTTTCAGGGAGAATAGAATACGAGGTTAGCGCCCCTTTGGTAAGTGTTTCTCCAAACTTTTTAACTAGGACCGGCTAAATTTCTTGTTTTGTTAAGTTGTTGCCCTTCACTCCAGTGGTAAAAGTAGTCACATGGTCGCGTGGGTCGGTTGTCCCGTCATACTTAGGAACGTCAGGCATTTTAAACTTCTTGGGAATAGGTACGGGTGCTGCGCTTGGTTTCCAAGGTTGTTGAGATATCTATCAACGTTAATTCCTTTGATAACAGGTGGTACTCCAGGAATTTGTTCGATTCGATCGTTTTGTTCCTTCACCTATTTCTGCAAAGTTATTAATAAAGTCTATAATTCAGATTATTAGACATACCCGGTCTCGCTTCGAGAGATTCATTAGGACTATCTCCCCTTCCTGAGTTTGCCAACCCAGATTGAGGATTTTCCACGGTGATGGTATTATTGGGGGGTGGTGTCAGTGGTGCAGGTGACGCTGCTGGTAATCCCCTCGCAAATTCTTGCAAAGTCTGGCTCACATACTCTGCAATCATTTGATTTACCCGATCTTGTTCTACCGTTTGATCATTATTATCGTTGTTGTTATTGGATCTTTCTGAGGATTGTTCCCTCGAGCCACGTGGGGTTCCTGAAGGTGATAGAACTGGGGTTACATTCTCTACTGGTTGTTGTCGTTGGAGTTCGACATAGTTCAGAGGATATCGCTTGAAAAGCAAACAAACATTATCAGATTCCCGGTAACGGAACCAATTTGTTTAACCAAAGAATTAGATCCTTTGACCAAAGCTATTTTTAGGATGAACACGGGCTTCTGATAACCAAGGCAAGACTGATTATTGTAAGTAATTAAATAAAGAAAAATCAATGAGATGCACGAAAAGTAAAGTGTATTGCAATAGTAGTTCGGATGTCCCTTACAAGTTATATTTTACTCCCTTATATAGGGAATTTCTTAATATAACGTCTGCCCTTTTCAGTGATTGAGCATTAATAATTAATTATGACATTAATGTAACGTTACAATGAGTAAACGTAATTGTTGCGTGAATGTTGTGTAATGTGTGGATCACTAATTGAAGATCTCTGAATCTGCCCTTTGTTCCGCCCAAATACATTTTGACCGTGTCTCTTCATCTTCTCAATCAGGTTGAGACTTCCTTAGCTAATCAACCCGTGGGTGTGATTTGTTGTGCCTCTTTGCCTCACACCTCTTCATAGTGTCCCGTCTAGCTGTCGTGTCTTCATTGCTCCACGTAGACTTCTGAGTCATCAAGATTTATTACACGTGTGAAGCTCTTTTTTACCAATACATGTATATGTTCCAAAAGAGAAGCCTAGAAATTGGATAAAAGCTGGAGGAAAAGGAGAAAAGAGTCGCATAGGCACACATAAAAGGTCAAAATTTTACAGCTGCATGAAATAAGGTAGAAATAGTTACCAGATTGGATGAATTTCGACCAGAAGTCGTGGTGTGAAGAAGAAGCCTTAAGGGGGGAATGCCCTAACCTTTGGGTCTATTCACCGAACACCTCCCTATATGGCAAAGACAATATTAAAGTATTCATAAAAGCTATTGTTTAAGACACAGATAAGTGCATTAGTCAACATTCGAGCACGAATGTTCCAGAGGGGGGAATAATGTTCCACCCATAATTTCGTACGTGAGAGTACGTCGTAAGTCAATTGATTTAAGCTCAGAAATGAGATCGTCTTTGAAAGTACATAAAGTAATTTAATCATGTTACCTTGGAGGTTACAAACATTTATGATCATGAATAATGAGTACCAAGAGGGTTGGAAAGCTTAGAATCTAAACCAATTGAAGAAAATAAGTTTCGTCGAAAGTAGACGAGTTTGGAATGTTATAACATGTACTTTAGGGTGAGACTATGGTTCATTACATTATAAGGAGGTTATGCTATGATTTATGTTTGTTGTATGATATTCGTGTGCTACGTCTTGAACTCAATCAAGTTGTGGAACAAAATGTGGCAAAGGTCTTCACAAATTACATTCATAATGTGCTGAACATTAGGTCAAATGTAACTGAGCTTTTATCCCTATATTCTTGGTATTATTGGATGATCTACCAACCAAATTGAATATATATGAGTCTAGTTTCCAATTCATTAAACCATTCATAGATACGACATAGTTGTAGAGAGATATTTGCAGTTTCGTGAGACTGCGCAGACATCATAAGTGACAAGTAGGTGGGTCACTAAAGCTTTTTGAAAAATACATTTCGTATGTTAAATGAGGTCTTATTGGGAAATATTATATACCAAATTTAAGGTCTTGGAATTTAGTTTCCAACGCTCTTAACTATTCGTTTATACGACATCCAGATAAAAAGATATAAGCGTTGGAAGATGGGCCAATGCTAGGGTGCCAAGCTAGCACCTATTGACTTTTCCAAAGTTGATATTTTATAAGTCTTAAGTCTTCTTTCTCTTAATTTTTTAGTATAACACGACCAGAAAACACCCATAAATATATCATTAATCTCTCTTTTAGGGTTTCAAATAAGATTATCATCCCGGGCATGAAATCGAGAAGCGATAACATCAAAACGATCCCTACGACGTAAGTGTCATTATTCCGCCTCTCTTTTTTATTTGTAGTTAGAGTTTTGCAAGGTAATTATAGTTAAGAAACGTCTAATTTCTGTATTTAAGTGTTTAAATATCAAGGAAGGTTGATAAATGTGTTCCCTAATTGTTAGAACTCACGGGACGATGATCGGAAGCCGTGAGTTCGAGTTATTTGACTTGTAGTGGACTGCTTGTGGGTTGTTTAGTGTTGGCCTCTTGTGCTGATGTTTTATGGAGTTTTGGAGTATAAAAGCTGGTGGAAAACAACATATAATGACGGAATGTTGAGATGGTTGTTCGTCGTTATTTTTTTTAAGGTTGTTTGACACTATTTTTGTTGTTGTTTCATGTATGAAGTGATTAGGGTGTGTAGGCTGTTTTATGATATATTGTGGTGGAGATAAGGTTGGGAAATAATGCATACATGTTGTTATTATTTTTTTTCTTGGTGTTTTTGGTTATGGTATTGGAGGAGGGCCTTGTTACAGGGGAGATGCTGCCCGAATTTACGTAAACGAGCTACTAGCTTAAGTTACAGAATTAGCCTTTGCTCAACATTGATTTTGAATCTCTTTATGATATGATAGATTGAGTTGACTTGTTTGAAGAGTTGCTTGGAAGATATTAAGGACTCAACTTGGTTAAGGTATGTTAAGGCTCTTCCTTCATTCTTTTGGAATGATCTAAAGTGAAACGAACATAAACAATATGCTATTTCATAATGAATCTACTCCTAGCAACTAAGGTGGTCAATGTTCTTTCCTTACAAAGTTATTCTAAGAAAGTATGTATAATCCTTGAGACCTAGTGAAGTTCATATTCATGGTATAATGTCCATAATGTTAATAGAAGGTGCAACTACCTTACGTCACTACAAAAGGCGTAGAGAGTGATTCCAGGAGTCCAGCATGCATTATATATAATATCTATTTTACTCTACTGAGCTACGCTATAGTCGGGCGGGTACGGCACCTATTGTGCAACCAGTAATCAGTTGGGTTTTACCGAGCTCCACGTGGACGGGTACATTTTTACTGAGTCCTCTTTGAGGCCGGGTACGATATGATGGTGATGATGCCCACAGAGGCAGATGTTTTTAAATGATTATATATATATATGTATGTATCACGTATTTCATGTCACTGTCTCTTATATGCACTCAGATGATATAGGTTGTATCTCATATATCTCTCTTTACATTACTGTTCTTATTTATGATTTTATGCCTTACATACTAAGTACTTTATTTGTACGGACGTCTCTTTTGCCTGGGGACACTACGTTTCATTCCCGCAGGTCCTGATAGACAGGTTGACAGTGCTCCTAGTAGGCTATCAGCTCAGCGGAAGGTGTTGTTGCACTCCACTTGCTCCGGAGTTGCCTATTCGGTCAGTATGATTGGGATATGTATTGACTGCTATGGCGGGGCCCTTTCCCGACCTATATGACATTTATGTAGTCTTAGAGGCTTGTAGACAGATGTCAGGTATATGGATACTTGTATGGCCTTGTCGGCCTATGTTTTGAGTTTACAAATGATCATATCAGCCTTATAGGCCCGTATGTCACATGTGTAAGTTTCTATATAATTTTGTGTCATCATGTGTGTTGTATGCGCTTATATTTTCTTCTTGTTATCTCATAACGATCCTTTTGGCCCATTTACCCATGATAGTATGATAAGAAAGATATGTTATGTTGGTACTCGGTTGAGTAAGTTATCGGGTGCCCGTCGCGGCCCATAGGTTGGGTCGTGACAGTAAAACAGGAAATGGAAGTAAAGCAATTAACTTATGAAAACGAACTCGAACTACAACTACCAGAGAGCCAACATAACAAAGTCTTAAGTCGCATATCACAATGTTGAGGCTAATCAACAATCACAAACAAGTACCACATATGCAATCTGTTACGGCACCACCCAATCCCACTATATGATCATCTGTCCATATCATAATCCGTCCTTATTCCACCATTTCGATTTATTACCTTTCAATTTCTGTTGCGGCGTGCAACCACTCCCCAAAAAATTTCAATAATCAACATAAATAATTCAACAACCAAATTTTACAAGAATTCAAACATCAAGAAGGTAAATGTACAAGGCAAAAAAGATACACAGAATAATCAAAGAAACTCTAACAACTCGAAGCCTCAACTTAACCAACTCTTCGGTATATAACAACTAAACAACTCACGCAAGTGAAACCACTTTATAGAATGCAACAAATATTACAAAAAATAGAACAAGTAAAGCATGCGATAATTAAAGTACGCAATTAAGACAAGTAGAAGCAGATAGCAACAAGCAGGAGTCATGAAAAGAACAGACAAATTAGGCAAAGGGATAATTAAATGACAAGTAACAAATATGGCATGGAAGTTAATTAAACATATGTAACAATTAAGGCGTGAAACAAGGATCATGTAATAAACTAAATCATCAAAACAAATGTCAAATTCCCGCAGGCTAAATCCCATGACGGCGTATACACACTCATCACCTATAATTTATGCCATTTTTCTGTCACGACCTAACCGAAGGGCTGCGACAGGCACCCGGTACTTTACTCAACCGAGTACCAACATAACATATCTTTCTTATAGTACTATCATGGGTAAATGTGCCAAAAGGGTCATCATGACATAACCGAAATAAAACATAAGGAAATGCTAGACATAGGATGACCTAACATGATATAGAAACTTATACATGTGACATACGGGCCAATAAGGCTTACATGATCACTCGTACACTGAACATAGGCCGACAATGACATACAATCTTTTACGTACATGACATATGTCTACAGGCCTCTAAGAGTACATAAACATCATAAGGCAGGGACAGGGCCCTGACATACCGCTCAATACATATCTAAATCATAATGACTCAATGAGCGACTCTAGAGCAAGTGGAGTGCAGCAACACCTTCCGCTGAGCTGATAGCCTACTAGGAGGACTCTCAACCTGTCTATCGGTACATACGGGCATGTAACGCAGCGTCCCTACGAAAAAAGGACGTCAGTTCGAATAAAGTATTGAGTATGTAAGGCAAAAAAGTATAAATAAGAACAGAAATGTAAAGAGAGATGTAGTATATACAACCTGTAGCATTTGAGTGGCTCTAAGAGATAGTAACATGAAATATGTGATACATATATATACATAATTTTTTGAAAACATCCGCCTCTGTAGGCATCATCATCATCATCATATCATACCCGGCCTCGAATAGGACTCGGTAAAAACATACCCGGCCATGTGGAGCTCGGTAAACCCAACTGATCAGAGGTTGCACGATAGGTGACGTACCCGGCCGACTGTAGCGCGGCTCGGTAGAGTAAAATAGATACAATATGTAATGCATGTCGGACTCATGGAATCATCCTCTAAACCTTTCGGAGTGACGTAAGGTAGTTGCACATTCAATTAACATTATGGACATCATACCATCAATATGAACTTCACTAGGACTAAAGGATCATACATACTTTCTTAGAATAACTTTGTAAAGAAGGAACAACATGGACCACCTTAGTTTCTAGGAGTAGATTCATTATGAAATAGCGTATCCTTAACGTTCGTCTCACTTTAGATCATGCCAAAAGAATGAAGGAAGAGAATTAAAATGACTTAACTCCATTGAGTCCTTAATACCTTCCAAGAAATTCTACAAAAACTCAGCTCAATCTACCACAGCATGAGGAGATTCAAAACCAATGATGGGTAAAGGCTAAGTCTATAACTTAAGCTAGTAGCTCGTTTATGTAAATTTGGGAAACATATCCCCAGTAACAAGGCCATCCCCAAATACTGTATACCAACAACACCAAGAAAAAAAATAACGACATGTATACATTATATCCCAACCTTATCTCCACCAAAATATATCACAAAACAGCCCGCACACTCTAATCACTTCATACATAAGTCGACAACAAACGTAGTGTCAAACAACCTTAAAAATGTAACGATGAACGACCATCCAACCACCCTGATTAATTATGTGGTGTTTTATCCACACACTTTCTCCTCACAAACTCCATGAATACAGTAGCAAAAGATACAACCCAAAAGAAACACGAAACAACCCACAAAACAGTCCCACAAGTTCAGCATTTCAAAATTGATTTTTCAGTATACAACACCACGTTTCGACCTGTCTTTTCTTTAAAATTGAGAAACAAAACCAAAAATAAATAATTAAGCCTCTCATACAATAAACCATCCATGAATTCAACTTCAGAATAATTTTACAACCAGCCAACAATGATCCATCAACAGACAACATACCACTCTTTCGAAACTCGCTAGGTCTAGTCTTTACGATCGAGTTACAACTCGTACAAGCCTAGATTATAAAAGGAGAATCATAAATTTACCTTGTATAGAGTAGAAGCCACGAAACCTATCCCTTCTTCATCCGAAATCAGTCCCCCAACGCAGCTACATGAAGGAGAAGTAGGAACTAGCAAGCTGTCCGGGCTTTTCGACACTAGAATCATATAGTAACACCCAAAATAACCTAGGGTTTGTGTGGGATTTTTGGGGAGGAGTTTCAGTGCTTCAATTTGGTTTTCATGGTCTGAAACATGGGTGAAATAATGAGTTTATAATCCCGTAAAACTCCCCTCTTGGCCGACTTTGTAACTTTTAATTAAGGCCTCTCATTTTGGCAAGTAGATGATGCACCTACTTGTCACCGACCAATCTGCACAGTCCCACGAAAATGCCAATATCTCTCTACTCAAATATATATCAATGAACGGTTTAATCCGTTAGAAACTAGACTCGTATATATTCAATTTGGTAGGTATATCATCCCTTAATTCCAAGTACATTGGTATAAATGCTCAGCTACATTCGACCTAATTTTCAGCATATTTGTGAATGTAACTTGTGATGATCTTTGCCAACTTTTGTTCCACAACTCGCTTGAATTAAAAACGTAGCACATGGAAATCATACGAAAAAAATAACTCATAGCATAACCTCCTTATCATGTAATGAACCATAGTCTCACCCTAAAGTACATGTTATAACATTCCAAACTCGTCGACTTTCGACAAAACTTATTTTCTTCAATTGGTTTAGCTTCTAAGATTTCCAACCCTCTTGGTACTCGTTATTCATGATCTTAAATATTTTTAACCGCCAAGTTAACATGATTAACTTACTTTATATGCTTCCAAATACAATCTTATTTCTGAGCTTACATCAATTGATTTAAGACATAATCTCACGTATGAAAACATGGGTGTAACATCATTCCCCCCTTTGGAACATTCGTCCTCGAATGTTGACTAATGCACTTATTTGTTTCTTAAGAAATAGCTCTTATGAAGAATTTAATATTATCTTTTCTATCTAGGGAGTCGTTTGGTGAATAAATCCAAAGACTAGGGAATTCCCCCCTTTAGGCCTCTTTCTCACACCACGACTTCTGGTCGAAATTCTTCCAATCTCGTAAATGTTTATACCTTATTTCTTGCAGCTTGTACAATTTTGACATTGTATGTGCGCCTATGCGACTCTTTTCTCCTTTTTCCTCTAGCTTTTATCCAATCTCCAAGCCTCTCTTTGGGAACATATACATAACTCGACAACTTATCCCTGTGGGCATCTATAGGTGTACTGAAGTTCTTCATGCAGTACTTTGTCGAACTTACAACTATTGATATATATTGTTTCATAGCCTGGGTTATCCATCCTTATGGCTTTACTACATCTATGTGGGTCATACTATACCATAACACTTACTTCAGTTTATTATTACCGAGATTTGTAACCTAGATATAGGTGTCGTTGCTTATCCTATATGTATAAATCTAAGTCCTTTAATGCTTCCTCAATATTGTTCATCTTAAGAATGAAAACCTAATCTCATCTCATACTTTGGAACTTTTATCCATCCATTGTTGATTGAGCTTAATGTTGATCTATAATACATTGTCACTAGGGCTCGCGTCTCATCGGGGAACATCTGAAGTGATTTTCGTGATCCCCTTAGTGACGATACTATACTCCAGTAACTGTATTTCATAGCATCCCAATGTGATTCATCATATGGAGGTATTCTAATCCCGTGCAGTTCATGAAATCTTTGTTCTCAAAATCATTACTCAATCAATGGCCTAAACGCCATTCTCTTATCATTTATCACAGTTACACCCTTACTTTACTACAAGGGTAGCATTCCATCTCTTCTAAATGCTCCTAGTTTTAAACTACTTTGAGTTCACACATGCTATAATGAGCTTTTTATAACTTTATGGAAACCATCAGCTCTCTTGTCATGATGGGGTTAATCCCGAGGACTTACCTATTCTCGTCACCTTCTCACTCACCTTTTCTTATCCTTACTCCTGTCTAGCCAAAACCTTGTTGCTCTACCATGCTTTAGATTGTGACCTACGCGTATCTATTTATACTACTCGCAACCTTTCTTTTAACATGATAACACCATAGATTTCCTTTCATGTCTTCTCAGTTGTATTTAAATGTGAGCAATTAATTTTCCTAGTCGTTCTGCCACTTGCTGCATAGATACTTGGCTTATCTTAGTGCCCACGAATACGGTAGTTCCCCGTAACTCATATGATCTCAATTATAACCTTTTGATTTTTTTTTTCTTCCCGCTTATTAGTCACGATATGTGCCACTTTCTTATGGAGTGCACACAACATTATAGTGAGACTACTGTTACAAGACCATTTCTTCTTTAGGTCACTATGCTTATGTTGAAGCCTGCTTCCTTATTTCCTCAGCTAGTCTTTCGTTGCAGCACTTAGGGAGGATCCTCTGACTTTTGTAAGGCTGCGAGATCATTATATCGCATACTCAACATAATTTTTGATGTCCTTCCTCGCCTATAATTTTCCATAGTTACTTACCTCCACGCCCTTGTACTTATAGGGTTGCTTCCGAACTAAACTTTTGATTGCCTTGCCAGTGGCACTCTCTTTAATTTCCGTAGTACTCATATGGTACTTTTAACTATCCCAACTCCTATTTGAATATATCTCAAGTATTAAAATGACATTACTGCAAGGTTGAATTCACTATATTGGGTTTTACTATGTTTATCTTGCACGATCTACTGATTTGTCTGTATCCTCCTATCTATCCATAACTAGGCTCTTGCTTAATCAACTACAGACTACCAGTTGGTCCACTATCATATCTGTAATTTATGTAATGCCTCTTGGGTTTTATCCTTTTGTCTTAACTTACCTCTTTTATGGGATCCTTATGTATAAAGTATTCATTCCCATTTTTTTGTCAATATCATCGAGTACAAAACCCTTATTGATTCTCCCCGCGTCATGCTTGCATAATGTTCTGGAGTCATATTATATTTGTAGGATCTGAATAAATGCAATCTCATTTCTTTCACCTTTTTACCGCATTCTTCCTTTACCATTCGATAGTTACCTCTTCATCTTTGGCATTTTATTTCACATCTTCACTGACATATTACTCGCCTTGCGGTAACCCTTCTACACCATAGATAATTGAATTTCCTACGCACAAGGGTGACACGTGGGGTAACTGGAACATTTAGTCCCTTAAGATTAACTCTGCTCATAGTGCTTGCTTTAGGGAAGCGTCTTCGTGAATAACCTTTAAGGGTTATTCTTCTATTGTTCATTCTATTACTGTCGAAACACGATCTCTAAAATGGTGCCGACTATTACCAATTCCTTCGGTCCCTAATTCATGTTCAATTTATCTTGTTCACTAGCCCATACTAATTTCTATTACTTTGAGGGTCTCACTCTTCCTTCTAGTAACCACGTTTGAGTCACCAACTCATTTATCGAATCGAGGGTATGGCTTTATGGCTTATACTTTTATTTTCTTAAGGCATGTCTCCTCTTGTCTTTTCCTTCACTTGACTATAGACTCTGTCATCCTGTCATATTTTGATTTACCGTTACTACTCATTTATCACATCTTACTCATAATGCTTCATTTAATCCCTTCTTATTCTCCTGCTAATATCTCTGTCTATTACATTATTTTTAAAACTTCAACAAACAGCCTTTCGCTTTTAGATTCCCTTGCACCATCTCATTGGCCCTTGAGTCGACTAACATTCTCTATTTACTAGGGTTAGGAGTCATCCTAAGGTAAATATTCCTCCCTTCTAGGATATCTTCTAAACTTTCTGAACATTCTAGTATTCATATCGGACTGTATTATTCTTGAGTGACCATCTGCCTATCTCCCAATGAGAACTATTACCTTGTCCTTTACTACCCTTTAAAAATGTTAAATAATGATAACAATCCATCCACAATCTTGGATTACTCTAACCCCAGTTGAATCCTGATATCCTATCCTTCTCTTAAATTATGTCGTTTAGCTCCCATAGGGCATAATTGAGACGGGTATGGACAATTGTAGATATCTCTGTTACTGTTGAAAATAACTCAAAATGCTTATATTTCTCTGCTTGAATTATAAATACTGATAATCTTTATTAACTAGGTACCTCGTACCCCTCTTCATCTTGCTTCTTTTACTTGTTGAAACTTGTATCTACCTTCTGATTCTCTTATTTCTTTTTACCATATGAGTAAATAGATATTCTTGCCTTAGAGCTCCTTATTAAGAAACTTATGCATCTTAGTACACACATGATCTGCTGAAGATCTCACATTTACTCATCATAAGCATGATCCAAAATTGGGTTCTTCTGACTCAACTCTTTCACAGCCACATTCAATATCTTACCAACTCTCTTTCTAGATGTAGGCATCCTCGTATTATGAATAATATAATTTAGGAGATTGATTTCTTACAACTGAGCTCTATAACACGATCTAGAGTAAGAAGAAAGAGTGACAGTCCTAAATGCCTTGTAGCCTCCGACTTATATGTGTGCTGCATAACAGACCCATAAACAAGACTCTACTAGACACGGCTTGTAGACTCCCTAGGACAGAACTACTCTGATACCACTTCTATCACGACCCAAACCGAAGGGCTGCGACGGGCGCCTGGTACTTTACTCAACCGAATACCAACATAACATATCTTTCTTAGAATACTATCATGGGTAAATGTGCCAAAAAGGTCATCATGACATAACCGAATTAAAACATAAGGAAATGCTAGACATAGGATGAACTAACATGATATAGAAACTTATACATATGACATACGGGCCTATAAGGCTGACATGATAACTCGTACACTGAACATAGGCCGACAATGCCATAAAATCTTTTACGTACATGACATATGTCAACAAGCCTCTAAGGGTACATAAACATCATAAGACCGGGACTGGGCCCTGACATACCGCTCAATATATGTCTAAATCATAATGACCCAATGAGCGACTCCGAAGCAAGTGGAGTGCAACAACACCTTCCGCTAAGCTGATAGCCTACTAGGAGGACTCTCAACCTGTCTATCGGGACTAGCGGGCATGAAACGCAGCGTCCCCAGGCAAAAGGGACGTCAGTTCGAATAAAGTACTAAGTATGTAAGGCAAAAAAATATAAATAAGAACAGAAATGTAAAGAGAGATGTACGAGATACAACATGTAGCATTTGAGTGCCTCTAAGATATAATAACATGAAATGCGTGATACATATATATACATAATTTTTTGAAAACATCCGCCTTCTGGGCATCATCGTCATCATATCGTACCTGGCCTTGAAAAGGGCTCGGTAAAAACAAATCCGGCAACGTGGAGCTCAGCAAAACCAATTGATCAGTGGTTGCACGATAGGTGACGTACCCGGACGACTATAGCGCATCTCGGTAGATTAAAATAGATACTATATATAATGCACGATGGACTCATGGAATCACGCTCTAAGCCTTTCGGAGTGACGTAAGGTAGTTGCACCTTCGATTAACATTATGGACATCATACCATCAATATGAGCTTTTTAGGACTCAAGTATCATACATACTTTCTTAGAATAACTTTGTAAGGAAGAAACAACATGGATAACCTTAGTTTCTAGGAGTAGATTCATTATGAAATAGCGTATCATTAACGTTCATTTCACTTTAGATCGTACCAAAAGAATGAAGGAAGAGCCTTAACCTGCCTTAACTCCGTTGAGTCCTTAATACCTTCCAAGAAATTCTTCAAAAAATCAACTTAATCTACCACAGCATAAGGAGATTCAAAATCAGTGTTGGGTAAAGGCTAAGTCTGTAAGTTAAGCTAGTAGCTCGTTCATATAAATTTGGGCAGCATCTCCCCTATAACAAGGTCATCCTCTAATACCATATACCAACAACACCAAGAAAAAAACAATAACAACATGTATGAATTATATCCCAACCTTATCTCCACCACAATATATCACAAAACAGCACACACACTCTAATCACTTCAAACATAAATCGACAACAAATGTAGTGTCAAACAACCTTAAAAATGTAACGACGAACGACCAGCCAACCATCCTGACATTATGTGGTGTTTTATCCACATCCTTTCACCTCCAAAACTCCATGAATACATTAGCAAAAGAGGAAACCCAAAAGCAACACGAAACAGCCCACAAAACAGTCCCACAAGTTCAGCAACTCAAAATTGATTTTTCAGTTTACAACAACACGTTTCGACCTATCTTTTATTTCAAATTGAGGAACACAACCAACAATACATAATTAAGCCTCTCATACAATAAACCAGCCATGAATTCAACTTCAAAATAATCTTACAACCAGCCAACAATGACGCAGCAACAAACAACATACCACTCTTTCAAAACTCGCTAGGTAGTCTTTACAATCTAGTTACAACTCGTACAAGCCTAGATAATAAAAGGAGAAGCATAAATTTACCATGTACAGTATATAAGATACAAAACCTAGCCCTTCTTCATCCAAAATCAGTCCCCCAATACATCTACATGAAGGAGAAATAGGAACTAGCAAGCTGTCCGGGCTTTTCGGCACTAGAATCATATCGTAACACCCAAAATAACCTAGGGTTTGTGTGAGATTTTTGGGAAGGAGTTGCAGGGCTTCAATTTGGTTTTCATGGTCGGAAATATGGGTGAAATAATGAGTTGATAAGCCCTTAAAATTACCCTCTTGGCCGACTTTGTAACTTTAATTGAGGCCTCTCCTTTTGGCAAGTAGGTGATGCACCTATTTGTCACCTACCAATCTGCACAGTCCAACGAAAATGCCAATACCTCTACTCAAACATTGTATCAACGAATGGTTTAATCCATTGGAAACTAGACTCGTATATCTTCAATTTGGTAGGTAGATCATCCCGTAATTCCAAGCACATTGGTAGAAATGTTCAGCTACATTTGACCTAATTTTTAGCATATTTGTGAATGTAACTTGTGATGATCTTTGCCAACTTTTGTTCCACAACTCGCTTGACTTCAAAACGTAGCACACGGCAATCATACGACAAAAATAAATCATAGCATAACCTCCTTATCATGTAATGAACCATAGTCTCATCCTAAAGTACATTTTATAACATTTCAAACTCGTCGACTTTCGACAAAACTTATTTTCTTCAATTGGTGTAGCTTCTAAGCTTTCCAACCCTCTTGGTACTCGTTATTCATGATCTTAAATATTTGTAAATTCCAAGGTAACATGATTAACTTACTTTATATGCTTCCAAATACAATCTTATTTCTGAGCTTACATCAATTGACTTAAGACGTAATCTCACGTATGAAAACTTGGGGTGTAACATTTTTCATATAATTCACATGACACGTAGTTCAAAAATTCCTCAAGTCAAGATTAGAGACAACATTTATCTCACTCCGCAAATCAAAGCATTCAATCAACCACGACCTTGCCTTTTGAACAATTTTCCAAACCAATCGAATCGAGAAAATTATCGATCAAATGATTCAAAATAAGCTTTATAAACCACCCATTAATGAAAGAGATTCAATTATGATCATTTTTAAAAAATTCAACCTCGGGCCCGCTTGGTCTCGAGAATGGGATCAAAACTCGATTACACATTCATCCTCCGAGCCTGGTTATGTGTTTCGAAATCGAAACTCAATTAGAGTTCTAGATTTCAATTTTACAAAATCCCCAATTTCTACCCAAATCCCTAAATTTTTACAATGGAAATCCTACATTTGATGTTGAAATATCATGAAAAGTAATGGAGAATTGAAAAGAAATGGATTAAAGTTACTTACCAACAAATTGGGAAGAAAAATCTCTTGAAAAATCGCCTCTAGAGTGTTTTTGATTGAGAAATATTGTAAAATGAGCTAAGTCCCAATTTTTTCCTATTTTACCCGCTGCAGATGTTGCAAGTGCAATGTCTTGTTTGCAATTGCGACCATCGCAAATGCGAAACGTTGCTCGCAAATGCGAACTGTGTATCAGAAGCCGAGATGTCGCAATTGTGACAAATTGATCAGAAATGTCAACTACCCTCTTTTGCAAAAGCGACCAAATTCTTCGCAAATGCAAAGATACCCATACTCTACATAGCATCGCAATTGCGATCATAGAGTTGCAAATGCTACTCGTTTCTTGCAAATGCGAGAACCCTAATTCCTAGGGGTGCTCGCAAATGCGATGTAGTGATCGCAAAAGTGAGGCCTACATTTGCGATTCATACTTTACAAATGCGAGATCTACAGTCAAGCACCAGAAGAAGCTGTGCACCAGCTATTCAAGTCATCCAAAACTCATCTGAAACGCGTCTGAAACTCATTTGAGCCCCTCGTGCTCCAAATGAAACATGCACACAAGTGTAATAATAACATATAAACTCGCTCGCGATCAAATCACCAAAACAACATCTAAATCTACAAATCAAATATCAAAATGAATAAACTTTCAAAGGACTCAAGAACAACTAGAATCACATCTAAGTGTGAGAATCATGTCAAACCAACTCCGAATTGCACCAAATATCGCAGAAAAGTTTCAAATAGTAATACTGACATATACTAAGTCTCAACATTGAAATCCGAATCCATTAGCCATGAAGTCAACTTACGGTCAAACGTAGGAAATTTCCAAACTTTTAAAATACTAGTTTTCGGCAAAATGAATTAAATCAACCTAGGGACCTCCAATTTCAGTTTCGGGCATATGCCCAAGCCAAAATTCATGATACGGACCTACTGAAATCGTCAAATACCGATGCAAGGTCATTTTCATAAAATGTTGACCGTAGTCAACTAAAGTTATTTTTAAAGTCAAAAATCATATTTTCTTCAAATTTTCACAAAAAAACTTTTCAAAAAGTGACATGCACCATACACGGAAACCAGGAAACATCAAACGAAACTAATGTGGGTCTTGAAACACGGAAATAAGGGCTACTACCCAATGACTTATCGGGTCGTCACATAAGAAAAGTAGTTTTATCTACTTTCTGGTAATACTAAAGTATTCTCACCGAAAAGTAGGAGGACTATCTGATATGGTAAAATTGGTTAGTGGCAGGTGGATGAATTATGAGGTGACATGTGTAACTAGAAATAGGTAATATATGAGTCAGCAAATAGTTGACATCGGATACGAACATGAGCTTAGTGTTTTATAAACCCCGAAGGGATGGGGACCGATAACAAAGATTTGAAAGGAAGATATCGGTTGGGAAAGACAACATTAATGAGAAGCCATTACAAAGAATCTCTGTATTTATATCCAAGTGTTATGCATCAATCAATGGCGGTTAGATTATCATTCAAGAGGAGCTTGATTTGGGGATATTGTCTCCCTAAATAGAGCTATAAATAGGAGAATTATTATCCATTGTAGGACATGAAAAAGCATATGTACTCAAAGGTTGTTCATATTATTGCTTTCAGAGAGGCTCATCATACAACTAGGCTTGTATTTTTTGAGTTATTTTAATATAATCTTGATTCTGTTCTTATCTATTTCATATTTTTGGATCATATTAATTCACGTGTTTATTAACCAAGTTACAAATTCAACTATACCATTTTACGGGTAATTAAAAATCTACGCACAAGCTTAAACTCAATTAAGTAAGATCAAAAGGTCTGAAGTGCAACCAATGTTTTCATGTACTTAAGGCCAAATAAGACTGAACTGCAAATTGCCCAAAAACTAAAATTTGTTTTTCGAATTTTAACAATTCAATATACGACTTAATACCTAAATCTACTCCAAACGTGCTTAAATTTGAAACATAACCTCCAAATATCATCAAGAACAAACCTTAATCATCAATTTTTCAAAACAATAACAAGTCTAAGGAATCCATTTTGCAATTAAGAAAAAGAAAAAGAAGAAACCCTAAGTAATACTAAAAAAAATAAAGTGCTACAACAACTCACCATTGTAAAACACCATAAACTATCTTATAATATATTTACAAAGACCATATAAAATCATGATGAGAAGATGAAGAAGAAGGAGGAGGAGGGGGAGGAGGAGAAAGCCTGAAGTTGTTTAAACAATGGGTACAAGTTTAAAAAATAATTAAAAAGTTGGTACATGTTAAATGGGAGTGACGAAATAGGGCGCCCCGTGCAATTTTTACGATTGGGGCTTTTGCATCTATACCCGGGTTTGGGGTCACAATTGAACCTATATGCACTTTGCAAAAACATTTTCAAGCCTACCCACTTTACGATCAACTTCACACTTATCGCGTTTGAAGTTTAAAAACTGGTACAGGCCGCCCTATTTGTTTTTCCCCATTTAACCTGTACCCTTTTTTTATTTTTATTTTTTAACTTGTACCCACTGTTTATACAACTTCATGCATTTTTCTCTTCTTTCTTCTTCTTTCTTCTTCTTCTTCTTCTTCTTCTTCCCCTACAATATGGGGTAAAAAAGCCAAAATAAGTGATTTTAGCCCTTATAAAAAGAAAACTGATTCTTGAACCCCTTTCACGCTCATGTCACGTCGAGGTACTGCAGAAAAAAAAACAGCAAAATCCGATCCAATTTATCGTAATCGATTAGTTAACATGTTGGTTAACCGTATTCTGAAACACGGAAAAAAATCATTGGCTTATCAAATTATCTATCGAGCCGTGAAAAAGATTCAACAAAAGACAGAAACAAATCCAATATCCGTTTTACGTCAAGCAATACGTGGAGTAACTCCCGATATAACAGTAAAAGCAATACGTGTTCTTCTTCTTCTTCTTCTTCTTCTTCTTCTTCTTCTTCTTCTTCTTCTTGTAACAATGATTTTATATGGTATTTGTGAACATATTTTAAGGTAGTTTATAATGTTTTACAGTGGTGAACTGTTGTAGCGATGTACTTTTTTACTGTTGCTTAGGGTTTCTTCTTTTACTTTTTTTAATGGAAAAATTGATTTGTTTAAGAAGTAAAAACCAAACACACTTAATGATTAAGATCTTAATCATAAAGATCAGTCATTAGAAAACAAACACACTTAATTACTGAGATTTGGATGGTTAAGATTCAGACCTCCATTAAGTTTAAACAAATGAGGCCGTATTGGCCTTAAGTGCATGAAATTATTGTTGCACTTCAGACCTATTTGGCCTTAAGTGCATCTCAAGTATAATTTTTTTACTTCAGACTAATTTTTTTAACTTCAGACCTGATATGTCTGAAGTTGATCATAAAGTGGATAGGCTTGCAAATTTTTTGACAAAGTGGGTATAGGTTCAATTGTGATCTTAAAATTGGGTATAGATGCAAAAGCCCCAAGAGAAAACCAGAAGATTTGTTTTGGTAAAAATAGGCCTTCATGGCCATTTACAATGTTGAATTAAGAAAATATTTTATTTAGATCTATTTTATGTAAAAGATATATCTCTAATATGTAAAACTAAATATCAGCTATTTAAAAAAAGAGATAGAGTCATAAAATTAATGCACAAAAGTCACAAAGGACTCTCCAACGATATATAATCCAACAAGTTTTAAAAATTCTTTTCCCCTCAAATTAAATGCAAGAGAAGGTGACTTCGCCCGAGAATTTAATGACAATGGATCATTGAGAAATAGAGGTGTCGTCCTTTTGTAGGTTAAATATCTTATTTTTTAGGTTATGAATTTCATTTTTTAGAAACAATAATCTGGAAGTATTTTTTAAGTGACTTAATAGTTTAAAAATTTATTTAAACTACCAGAATATAAAAATTAAAACTCAACAAAATGAGGTATAATCTCAGAAATCGAAATAGTATACGGCCGAACATATTTATTCCACTTGGGTCAGCTAAGTAAGCAGATCTCTCTTCACTAAGATCACATTATAATTTGTCCCATTCATTTCATTACCAAACCAATAAGAAAGGAAAAGAGAGGAAAGGGACAACGTGGATAGTGCCATAACACTTGGGCCAAGTCATCAAAACCCAAAAAAAGAATTATTTATCATAATAAGAGTGGGCTGACAATAGAAATGTCTAACAGGAAGGAGCCAATGTCGACTCCAACTTGACTTCTCGCTACTTCAGCGGAGCCGAGAATTGAAATTTATAGATTTAGAATTTAGTACTTTTAAATTATTGTATTTTAATTAATAATGTGAATATTGTAAACAGTTAAAATTGAGCTCATCCGATTTTGTTGATTAATCCAGATCAGGATGGTGGGTAGAGGATCAGCCCCGTATTATATCAGATTGAGACATGAAGGTGCGGCTGTTACTAAACTATATTTGTAAAGTAATTCTGGAGATAATAAAATAATATTCAAACGGAAATGTAAATGAAATAAAAATCAATTCGAGCCCACTGAATTCACAGTGTTTCCTTAAGGAATTTAATCCCCTCCTAGTACCCAAGGTTATGGATTATTTCCTCCCAGGATAGAACGAATTACACATTAGTGTAGTGGTACTCAAACCCCAGTGTTTCAGGGAACACAAAGTTTGGTAACAAATCACACTTACTGTTGCTTTCTTTGAAGTTAAAATATGCAGAAGAAAGGAAGAGAACTCAGAAATTCGTTTGGAAAATATGAGAGAATGGACTTGTATTGATAGCCAAAGTTGGGCTGAAATCTGAAGAGGTGCAACTCTTCAGGATGACTATTTTTGCAAAACGGCCATAGCATAAATTCCATAACATCAATGGTTATTTACTCAACAATAAAGAGGGAAAATTGAAGAGGGTAGTTACTTTTCTGTTACAAAAATAGAAAACTGAATTGGATTTAATATTAATATTTGTTTTAATATTAATATTTTGTTATTAAAATAAATATTTACTAATATTTCTGTTAATATTTATTATTAACAAATAAATTTGGTCCAAAAATTAATCAATCGATCGATCATTTGACCAAATCCAAATCCAAATCAAAATCCGAATCTGAAGCCGAAGCCGAAGCCGAAGCCGAAGCCGAGCCTAGTCGAGTCGAGCGAGCGAGCGACGATGACGGCACGAGGCTTGCCTTCTTCTCAACTCTTTATGAGCTAGAATAAGATCAATTATTTATATACCTATCAAAAACTTTTTCCTCTTCCCATATGGGACAATCAAGGAGGGAAACTCTAATATTTCATTTCTCCCTATATTTCCATTCACCCTATTTTAAGCATTAATAGCCTAACCCCCCCCCCAACAATCCCCCACATGAATGGGGAATATCTATATCACGGAAGTATGTATAAAAAATTATGTGATTTGCAAGCAAGGATTAATTGCATCTAGATAAGCATATTTCCCTTTGAACTTTCTGTAGTGAACTTATGTCGGGTATACTCGATCAATCGCTAGATTTTATATCTTTGAACCGTCGAACTTTGGTGTATACCTAGACAACCATAAGTCACACAACCAACCCTTAACCGTCTTCGGTTCTTATTATTGTGTTCGTTTCAGCCATGAACACCGTTTGGTTTCATAAGTGCATAGAGAACTGGCCTTGCAAAATTCTCTTTGAAGTGGCTAACACTTCACACTTACATATGTGATTCCTAAACATTTCATCCCGTAGATAAATTATTTGATATACCTTGTATCAAATTTAGAAATCATTAAAAAGCCTTAATGCTTTATCCTTGGTACTGAATATTGGCTCATGACGAGACTGGACCAAAAGTTTAGTTGACAATGTTGAACCGTCATTAATGACTTTGATTGATCTTCTTGAACCTAGATCTTGGGATCTCTAGTCTTCTAAGTAGAGTTAACGCCACTATGACTTGTTCTCAGCCATAGTCTCATTCCCCTTGATGATTTCTCAACTACCTCTCTAGTTAGGCCTTTTTTAATTGGATCCGACACATTATCACTTGACTTTACATAGTCAATCGTGATAATTCCTATAGAGAGTAATTGCCTAACGATTTTATGTCTTCGTCGTATATGACGAGATTTACCGTTATATATAAAGCTCCCAGCTCTTCCAATTGCCGCCTGACTTTCGCAATGTATGCATATTGGTGCCAATGATTTGGGCCAAAATGGAATGTCTTCCAAGAAATTTCGGAGCCATTCAGCTTCTTCACCGGCTTTATCTAAGGCTATGAACTCAGCCTCCATTGTAGAGCGGGAAATACAAGTTTGTTTGGACGACTTTCAAGATACCGCTCCTCCACCAATAGTGAATACATATCCACTTATGAACTTGGAATTAGTTGATCCAATGATCCAATTTGCATCACAGTATCCCTCAATGACTGCAGGATATTTACTGTAGTGCAAAGCAAAGTCCTGGGTATGTACTAAATACCCCAAAACTCTTTTCATAGCCATCCAATGAGATTGGCCTGGTTTGCTCGTATATCGATTCAATTTACTTATAGCACAAGCTATATCTGGTCGTGTATAATTCATGATGTACATTAAGCATCCCAACACACGAGCATAATCCAATTGTGATATGCTTTGGCCTTTGTTCTTTGCTAATGCGAGATTCACGTCAATTGGAGTCTTTGCAACTTTAAGCCCAAGTACTTGAATTTTTCAAGTACTGTCTTAATATAATGAGATTGTGATAATGCCAGACCTTGAGAAGTCCTATGGATCTTAATTCCTAGAATTAAATCAGCAACTCCCAAGTCTTTCATATCAAACTTGCTAGTTAGCATACACTTAGTCGCATTTATGTTGGCAATGTCATTACTCATTATCAACATAGCATCCACTTATAAGAAAACAATGACTGTGATTTGGAGCATTTTTAATGTACACACATTTATCACATTCATTTATTTAACACCATTTGAAAATGTTGTTTGGTCAAATTTTGCATGCCATTATTTGGGTGCTTGTTTTAATCCATAAAGGAACTTAACAAGTCTACATACCTTCTTTTCTTTACCTGGAACCACAAACCTTTCAGCTTGTTCCATGTAGAGTTCTTCCTCCAACTCTCCATTTAAGAAGGTCGTCTTAACATCCATTTGATGAATTTCAAGACCATAAACTGCAACTAATGCTACTAACGTTCGTATGGACACAATTCTTGTAACTGGAGAGTATGTATCAAAATAGTCAAGACCTTCTCGTTGTCTATACTCTTTGACCACAAGTATTGCCTTATATTTGTCAATAGTGCCATCATCTTTCATTTTTCTCTTAAAGATCCATTTAGAACCCAACGATTTATTTCCAGGAGGAAGATCAACTGATTCCCATGTATGGTTGTTCAATATGGATTATATTTCACTATTTACTGCCTCTTTCCAAAATAATGATTCCGAAGAAGACATAGCTTCTTTAAATATTTGAGGCTCGTTCTCTAATAAGAAAGTCACAAAATCTGGTCCAAATGAAGTAGACGTTCTTTGACATTTACTACGTCTTGGATCCCCCTGATTAAATGTACTTTCTTTTGTTTCTTCCCGAGGTGGTTTAGATCCTTCACCAATCGACTCACATTCTTTTTTATACGGATATATGTTTTCAGATAACTCAGCATTATCTGATCCTATAACCGTATTATTATGAATGTCGGGATTTTCTGATTTATGAACCAGAAATCGATATGCTTTACTATTGGTAGAATATCTTATGAAAACACAATCAGCGGTTTTCGGTCCTATTTTTACCTTTTTGGATTTAGGAACTTGCACTTTTGCCAAACACCCCCACACTTTAAAATAATTCAAGTTGGGCTTCCTTCCTTTCCATTTTTCATATGGAATGGATTGTGTTTTTCTATGGGGTACTCGATTTAGTATTCGGTTATCCATAAGAACGGCTTCCGCCGACAAGTTCTGTGGCAAACCAGAACTTATCAACAATGCATTCATTATATCCTTTAATGAACGATTCTTTCTTTCTGCAATCCCATTGGATTGGGGCGTGTAAGGGGTTGTTGTTTGATGAATAATTCCATATTCTAAACACGTTTATTCAAAAGGAGATTCATATTCACCACCCCTATTACTTATTATCATTTTGATTTTCTTGTTAAGTTGCGTTTCAACTTCATTTTTGTATTGCTTGAATGCGTCTATTGCTTCATATTTACTATTAAGTAAGTAAACATAGCAATATCGAGTACTATCGTCAATAAAAGTTATGAAATACTTCTTTCCACCGCGAGATGGTATTGACTTCATGTCACAAATATCTGTGTGAATTAAGTCTAAAGGATTTTAATTTTTTCAACTGACTTATAAGGATGTTTAACATACTTAGATTCCACACATATCTGACATTTTGATTTGTTGCATTCAAACATAGGCAATACTTCCAAGTTAATCATTTTCCGCAAGGTTTTATAATTGACATGAACCAAACGTATATGCCATAATTCATTTGACTCAAGTAAGTAAGGCAAAGCTGAAATTTTATTATTATTTTCAACAACCATTACATTCAGCTTAAAAAGTCCCTCAATGAGGTAACCTTTTCCTACAAATATTTTGTTTTTACTTATTACAACCTTATCGGATACAAAGACACATTTAAAACCATTCTTAACAAGAAGTCCAGCAGTGACTAAATTCTTCCTAATCTCGGGAACATGAAGGACGTTGTTCAAAGTCACCACTTTGCCGGAAGTCATTTTGAGAAATATTTTCCCACATCCTTCAATCTTGGCCTTTGCAACATATCTCATAGAAAGCGTCTCTTCAGGTCCAACAGGAGCATAAGTAGCAAAAGCTTCTCTAATAGCACAAACATGACGAGTGGCTCCAGAAGCAATCTACCACTCTTTAGGATTGCCCACCAAGTTGCATTCGGAAAGCATGGCACACAAGTCATCAACATCATTATGCTTTTCAACCATGTTTGCTTGACCCTTCTTTTTGTCTTTCTTCGGAGCACGACACTCCGTAGATTTGTGTCCGGGTTTTCCACAGTTGTAGCAATTTCCATTGAACCGCTTCTTGATTGGGTTGTTTTTCTGCCCAGAAGCCTTCTTCCTCTTTTTGTTATCTTCAACAATATTTGCTCCCATTATTGTTGAGTTTCCATGACCTCTCTTGTCAGTAGATTTATTGTACTCTTCGATTCTCAACAAAACAATGATATCTTCAAGGGACATCTCCTTGCGTTTGTGTTTCAAATAATTTTTGAAGTCCTTCCACAACGGAGGAAACTTCTCAATCATAGCTGCTACTTTGAATGCTTCATTGAGGACAAGACCTTCAATTAAAATTTTGTTAGTAAACATAATAAAATTAATACTAATGTTATTCTACTTATACCTGCAGCAAGGAGATCGTGAATAAACACTTGCAATTCCTGGACTTGGGTAATACTAGACTTGTTATCTACCATTTTATAGTCCAAAAGTTTTGCGGCAACGAACTTCTTCAACCCGGCATATTCAGTTTTCTATTTCTTTTCAAGTGCAATCCACAGTTCTTTTGACGTCTCCACTCCACTGTAGACGTTATACAAAGCGTCATCCAGTCCACTAAGAATATAATTCTTGCACAGAAAATCAGAGTGCTTCCACGCCTCAATTACGAGAAAGCGTTCATTCTCTGGAGTTTCATCGGACAGCACAGGAACATCTTCCTTGATGAACTTCTGGAGACTTAGAGTAGTCAAGGAGAAGAACATCTTTTGCTGTCAGCGCTTGAAATCAATCCCGGAAATTTTTTTGAGTTTCTCCGCTGGTGCCAATGTTGTCGGTGTTGTTCGGCTTGTTGAGGCATTGGCAGTTACCATCGGAACAGCTTGGTTTTTGTCGTCGTTCGTCATTTCTATAAAAGAATGAAACAAACATTAAAATCACGTAGATTTTAATCTCCAATAGAATAGAAAACGACAAAGGTTTTACTCTCCAGAATCAGTGAGTATAACACAAATACAAAAATTATATTAAATTTATTAATCTTGTTAGTAAACTGTATTTGTAAAATATTTCTGGATATAATAAAATAATATTCAAACAGAAATGTAAATGAAATAAAAACCAATTCGAACCCACTGAATTCACAGTGTTTCCTTAAGGAATTTAATCCCCTCCTAGTACCCAAGGTTATGGATTATTTCCTCCCAGGATAGAACGAATTACGCACTAGTGTAGTGGTACTTCAAACACCAGTGTTTCAGCGAACACAAAGTTCGGCAGAAAATCACACTTACCGTTGCTTTCTTTGAAGTTAAAATATGCAGAAGAAAGGAAGAGAACTAAGAAATTCGTATGGAAAATCTGAGAGGATGGACTTGTATTTATAGCCAAAGTTGCGCTGAAATCTGAAGAGGTGCAACTCTTCAGAATGGTTATTTTTGCAAAACGGCCATAGCATAAATGCCATAAGATCAATGGCTATTTACTCAACAATAAAGAGGGAAAATTGAAGAGAGTAGTTAATTTTCTGTTAAAAAATTGAAAACTGAAAATTGGATAACTGAATTGGATTTAATATTAGTATTTATTTTAACATTAAAATTTTGTTATTAAAATAAATATTTAATAAGATTTCTGTGAATATTTACTATTAACAAATAAATTTGGTCCAAAAATTAATCAATCGATCGATCATTTGACCAAATTCAAATCTGAATCTGAATCTGAATCTGAATCCGAATTCGAAGCCGAAGTCGAGTCGAGCGAGCGAGCGATGATGACGACGGCGCGAGGCTTGCCTTTTTCTCAACTCTTTACGAGCTAGATGAATAAAAATTATTTATATACCCATCAAGAACCTTTTCCTCTTCCCATATGGGACACTCAAGGAGGGAAACTCAAATGTTACTCAAATATTTCATTTTTTCCTCTATCTCTCATTCACCCTATTTTAAGCATTAATAGCCTAAAAACCCCAACAGCGGCACCGAGCTCGGGATTTGAAGTACCAATCGAGATCGAGACCAATAATTATTGAGAAAAAACAAGATAGACCTCGAGCAATACCGAAGCTATCATTCTAACGGAAAGCCGATATATTCATGATCGGTCGAGGATCGTGGCGGGAATCTTGGAACGGATCAAATCTAGAACGGTTATTTATCTAATCATGTTCCTTCTGCAATTAGAATTGTACCATAAGTATAATTCCTCTACTATATAAATGGGAGTTCTAAAAATTTATAATCCATCTAATTCTCGCATATCAAAGCAATACGACACTTTTCTCTCTTAAATTCTCTTATTCTTCAGTTCAGTCCATACTTTTTAAATATACTCCCAGTTGGTACGAGGGTGGTCAAGCTTGAGAGCCAAGTTATGTTTTACACTAGTTTACTCTATTTTACTGTCAATTTCTATCATTAATAATCATATTTATCAATTGGTATTAGGTGAAATCATGTATCCCTAAATTACTTATAAGTTTAATTGTTATCTGTAAGGGTAAACAGTTTGGCCTCCACTGTGGGGCTAAGGATAATAGTGATTGCTTAGTACCAATTCTAATAACACACACTGCTTCACGCTTGTTCTCGTAAGTGTTTTTGATTTCACGATCAACTTGTCGAACTCTCAAATAGTACCCACGCACGCTGACAATAGCTTCGGTTTCCATGGGGAAAATGACAATATAGCCTCCCCAGGGATCGAAGTACCTCAGGTTGTCGTCGGGGGAGTAACAGTTGCAGACCCATCGACATCAGCTCCTACGTCTCCCTAAATTCTAATTTGGGCATCGACCCCGAAAACAGCGTTCGCAGAGATATTTGACCAGCCAGTCAAGATGCACAGGGCCGCGAAGACGATGAAGTCAGCCTTCGATTGATATTTGAAATGCTGAAATCTCAACAAGCTGCCATAGTGCAACTTCAAAACCAGAACCGAGCTTCGAGTAGAGCTGAACCCGAGCCCTCACTAGAAGCTGTTCACAAGGCCGAACCAATACCGGAGAGGTCAAACGCCAACGAATCAGGGACTTACCCCACCATTATGAAAATGCTCGAGGATCTCACAAAGAGAATCAAATGAAGGGAAAAGAAGATCGAGGCAAATGAAAAAATGGTGGAAACATACAACTACCGAGTAGATCAGATTCTGGGGGCACCTCTGATCCTGAAGGGTTTGGATTCGAAGAAGTTCGTGCAAAAGCCTTTTTCCCCTAAGTACAGCTCATAAACCCATCCCTAAGAAATTCCACATGCCAAAAATTCCCAAATATAATGGAACCACCGACCCTAATGAGCATGTTACTTCATACACATGCGCCATAAAGGGGAATGATTTGAAGGACAATGAGATTGAGTCCGTTTTGCTAAAGAAGTTCGGAGAAACTTTATCGAAGGGGCAAATGATATGGTACCACAATCTGCCGCCCAATTCCATTGATTGGTTCGCCACGCTCGCATATTCTTTCATCGAAGCACACACCGGAACAATAAAGGTCGAGACTAGGAAGTCAGACCTCTTCAAAGTGAAGCAGAAAGACAATGACATGTTAAGAGAATTTGTATCTCGGTTCCAGATGGAACGTATGGACCTACCCCCCGTCGCAGATGACTGGGCCATCCACGCTTTTACTCAAGGTTTGAACGTATGATGTTCGGTGGCCTCACGAAAACTTAAGCAAAATTTGAATGAGTATCCAGCTGTGACCTGGGTCGATGTGGATAATTGGTACCAGTCAAAAATCAGGGTCGAGGATGAACAATTAGGAGCTCCATCCGGTTCCGTTTATCCAAACAGGCCCGTCGGCAAAATTCAAAAATAACTCGATAGATAACCCCTATCAAACATAGATCGGTATCAACCATTCGGTAGAGATTGTAGGAACAACGGCCTCATACGCAATCCAGTTCGAAGTGATCAAAGGAACGATCGAGGACAGAGCTCCCGAGGGCTCATGAGTAAGAGTGGTTTCAATAAACATGTCGAGCCCACAGAGGCACCACGACTATCAGAATACAACTTCAGCATCGATGCATAAGCTATTGTATCGGCCATTAGGAAGATCAAAGATACCTGATGGCCTTGATTCCTATAGACCGATCCACCCAGGGGAATCCAAATCAAATAAGACAATACCATGGCACTCATGGTCATAGAACGGAGGACTGCAGACAGCTAAGGAATGAGGTAGCCCTTTTGTTCAACGAGGTCCACCTTCGAGAATTCTTGAGTGACCGAGCTAAGAACCACTTCAGAGATAGGGATGCAAACAGGAAGGACGAACAGGAAGAACCATAACATGTGATTCACATGATCGTCAGTGGGGTCGATATTCCACAGGGACCCATATTCAAGCGCACCAATGTATCTATCACTAGGGAAAAGCGAACTCGAGAATTTGTGCCTGAAGGAACCTTGTCTTTCAATGACGAGGATGCAGAGGGGATCTCACAAACCCATAACAACGCACTGGTAATGTTTGTCCTTATGAATAAAATTCAAGTTAAATGTGATTTGATTTATCCATGAAGCTCGGCCAACATTATTCGATCAAAGGTCGTGGAGCAGCTCAGCCTACAGGATCAAATTATGCCCGCAACTTGGGTTCTTAACGGATTCAACATGGCAAGTGAAACTACCAAAGGTGAATTTATCTTGCCAATAAACATAGCTAGGATTGTTCAAGAAACAAAGTTTCATGTGATCAAGAGCGATATGAGATACAACGCCCTGCTCGAAAGCCCTTGGATTCACAACATGAGGGCAGTACCTTCGACCCTTCATCAAGTTCTGAAGTTCCCAACATCATAGGGAGTAAAAACGATGTACGGGGAGCAACCTTCCGCCAAGGAGATATTCACGGTCAACAAGGTGATACCGGTATAGGCACTCTCATCAACAAAAGAATCAGATTCGAAGGGAAAATAAGAGGCCAAAAACCAACCACAGGTACCAGCATCGACCCAATCGGAGGAGCAGGGGGAAGAAGAGGACGATGAGCATTGGATTCCCCGATCTTTCATAATTCCTGATGACTCCGACGCGACAAAATCAACGGTCGAAGAGCTGGAACAAGTCATACTGATCGAGTACCTGCCCGAACGAAATGTATACTTGGGCATGGGGTTAACTCTGATCTCAGGAAAAAAACATTAAGTTCCTTTTAGATAACATGGATTGCTTTGCTTTGACCTACCTCGATATGACAGGGATCCATCCAGACATCACTACCCATCGATTGAGCTTAGACCCGAAGTTTCGTCCCGTAAAACAAAAGAGAAGGCTCCAATCTGAGGTTAAGCATGCATTCATCAAGGATTAAGTAACCAAACTTCTCAAAATAGGGTCCATTCGGGAAGAAAAATATCCCGAATGGTTAGAAAACATAGTGGTAGTCCCAAATAAGGGAAATAAACTTAGAATGTACGTAGACTATAAAGACCTGAACAAAGCATGCCTTCCTTTTCCTTTGTCGAATATCGATCGTATGATTGATGCCACGGACGGCAACGAGATCCTTAGTTTTCTTGATGCCTACTCCGTGTAAAATCAAATACAGATGAACCCGAAGGACCAGGAAAAGACTTTGTTCATCACTAAATACGGCACCTATTGATATAATGTAATGTCGTTCAGACTAAAAAATGTCGGTGCAACTTATCAACGCCTAGTAAATCGACTGTTCGAAGAACAAATAGGAAAATCAATGGAATTTTACATGATGACATGTTAGTTAAGTCCCTGCGAGCAGAGGACCATTTGAAACATTTGGAGGAGACCTTCAACATACTAAGAAAGTACAACATGAAGATCAATCCGGAGAAGTGTGTGTTCGGGGTCAGTTTGGGAAAAATCCTCGGCTTCATGGTATCACATCGAGGGATCAAGATCAACCCGGATAAAATCAAATCCATAGAATATATCACGGTTGCAGATAATGTCAAGGTCGTACAAAGTTTAACGGGGCGCATAGTTTCCCTAGGGCGATTTATCTCGAGGTCCTCAGATAAAAGTCACTGGTTCTTCTCGCTGCTTAAGAATTAGAGTAATTTTTCATGGACCCCGGAATGCCAACAAGCCTTAGAAGAACTAAAATGACACTTGTCAAGCCCGCCACTGCTTCACACCCCGAAAGCAGACGAGCAACTTTACTTATACTTAACAAACTCAGAAATAGTGGTAAGTGGGGTCCTAGTTCGAGAAGATCAAGGTATGAAATTCCCTGTGTACTATGTTAGTCGGACCTTAGGTGAGGCCGAGACTAGGTACCCACACTTATAAAAATTAGCGATTGCCTTAATAAGCACCTCTAGGAAATTAAAATTATATTTCCAAGGTCACCCAATTTGTGTTGTAACTACCTATCCCCTTCGTAATATTTTGCACAAACCCGAACTCTCGGGTCGATTGGCCAAATGTGACGTCGAGATCAGAGGGTATGATATCGAGTATCAACCTCGAACGGCCATCAAGTCTCAAATCTTGGCAGACTTTGTGGCCGACTTTACGCCAGCCCTTGTATCCGAGGTCGAAAAGGAACTATTATTAAAATTGAGTGCATCATCGATGGTGTGTACCCTCTTCACAAACGGTACTTCGAACGTGAAGGGGTCCAGGCTGGGCATAGTTTTGAAACCACCCACGGGTAATATAAGTAGACAATCTATCAGAACTTCGAAATTAACTAACAATGAGGCCGAGTATAAGGCCATGATTACAGGTCTCGAGTTGGCTAAAATTTTGGGAGCGGAGGTCATCGAGGACAAATGTGAGTCCCTACTTGTGGAAAACCAAGTCAACAGGACATTCGAAGTCCGAGAACACCGAATGTAAAGGTACTTGAACAAGCTGCAGGTGACTCTACATTGATTTAAAGAGTGGACCTTACAATATGTACCTCCGGAACAGATTAGCAAGGCTGATGCCCTTGCAAACTTGGGGTCATCGGTCGAAGATGATGAACATAGCTCGGGGACTGTCGTACAACTCTCGAGATCAGTGATCGAAGAAGGCCATGTCGAAATAAACTCTACAAGTCTGACATGGGATTGGAGAAATAAATATATTGAATACCTAAAGAATGGGAAGCTCCCATCAGACCCGAAGGAGTCGAGGACTCTACGCACAAAGGCAGCACGATTCACCTTGGCCGAGGATGGAACACTATTTAGGAGAATGTTCGATGGGCCGTTGGCGATATTTTTGGGACCGGAAGACACCGACTACGTCCTACGGAAGATTCACGAAGGCACTTGTGGGAATCATTCGGGTGCCGACTCTTGGGTTCACAAAGTTATCAGAGTGGGTTACTATTGGGCCGATATGGAAAAGGATACAAAAGAATTCGTTTGAAAGTGCAAAAAATGTCAAAGGTATGTGTCGATGATTCACCCGCCTGTGGAGAAACTTCACTCGGTCTTATCCCCATGGCCGTTTATGAAATGGGTGATGGACATCGCCGGCCCTCTCCCATCGGCCCTGGGAAAAGCTCAGTTTATTTTATTTATGACTAAATATTTTTTTAAGTGGGTTGAAGCACAGGCTTTCGTGAAAGTCAGATAAAAAGAAGTCATAGACTTCACTTGGGACCACATTATATGTTGACTCGGGATGCATGCCGAGATTGTGTCCGATAATGGAAAGCAGTTCATCGGCAGCAAAGTGACTAAATTTCTCAAGGTTCACAAGATTAAAAGGATTCTATCAACACCATATCATCCCAGTGGGAACGGACAAGCTGAATCGACCAAAAAGACCATCATTCAAAATTTCAAGAAGAAATTCACCGACGCTAAGGGGAAATGGAGAGAGATACTCCCTGAGGTTCATTGGGTGTATCGCACGACGTCGAAATCTAGTACGGGGGCAACACCGTCCTCTTCAGTCTATGGTGTGGAAGCTCTTATCCCGGTCAAAGTAGGGGAACCTAGCCTCAGGTTTTGATATGAAACAGAAGAATCGAATCACAAGGCCATAAATATGCTAGAATTGTTGGATGAAAGACGAGAATCCGCCCTCATTCGATTGGACGCACAAAAACAGCAAATCGAAAGGTCGTAAACATGAGTTAGGTACTCGTGTGGAGTTGAGTACAACATTTTACCCTCAGACGGACAGACAATTCGAGTGCACTATTTAGATATTGGAGGATATGCTTCGTGCATTTGTGATGGATTTTTGGGGCTCTTGGGATCTGTTCATTCCACTTGCAGAGTTTGCCTACAACAAAAGTTATCAGTCGAGCATTCAAATGTAATTGTATGAGGCTTTTTATGGTAGGCGATGCCGGTCTCCGGTGGTTGGTTTGATCTGGGTGAGGCTAGGCTATTGGGTACAAATTTGGTTCAGGATGCTTTGGTAAAGGTTAAATTGATTCAGGATCGACTTCGTACGTCCTAGTCGAGACAGAAAGTGCTATGTAGATCGTAAGGTTCACGACATTGCATTCATGGTTGTGGATCGGGTCTTGCTTTGAGTTTTGCCTATTAAAGGTTTTATGAGGTTCGGAAAGAAGGGAAAGTTAAGCCATAGGTATATCGGGCCTTTTTAGATTCTTGAGAAGGTTGGAGAGGTGGCTTACAGACATGCAGTACCACCTAGTCTCTCTGTAGTTCATCCAGTATTCCATTTTTCCATGCTCCGAAAGTATCACGACGATCCGTCTCACGTGTTAGACTTTAGCTCAGTCCAGTTGAACAAAGATCTATCTTATGTTGAGGAGCCAGTGGCCAATTTTGGACAGGCAGGTTTAAAAGTTGAGGTCAAAGAGCATCGCTTTAGGGAAGGTTCAGTGGAGGGGTCATCCAGTCGAGGAGGTGTGAACATGTAATTTTTGCCTCACCAAAATAATCCCACAAAATCAATAAATAGATTTTCTTATTTGTTTTTAAGTTTTTTAAAGAATTTTTGGTAATTATTTGCATTTAGTTGCATTTTTTCATGAATTTTTAGCATTTAAAAACATAAAAAAAATAACAAAAAATGTCTAAATATTCATTATATAGCATTGGTAGGTCTTAATTTCATTTAGCATCCAACTTCATAGTTTGATTGTATTATTAAGAGAAAAAATACAACAATTGTTCATTTTTACATTTTTTTGCTCTTAGTGTTAAATTAGTAATTTTCTTTTGTTGATTTAAGATTGACTAATTATGTAAATACTATAAATAGATAATTAGTTTAATTTTACAAATTAGATTAACTTAGGACTTAATTTAAGATTTTGATTAATTTAATTAGGATTTAAAAATCAAGTTACAGAAAATAGAAGGAAAGAAAGAACTTTGTTGGGCTTTAAATCTGGGCCAAAAAACATCCAATGGCACATTTAACTCCAAATCCACTTCCCAAACCACACCAGTCCAGCACAAACCCTCTTTTAATCCAGTCCACCTCCCACTTAACCATAAAGACACCGTTTTGGTGTTGATTAACCTCAGCCATTGATCTCCACAGATCTAACGACTCGGAACTAACTAAGCCACCCCTTATAACTGTCCTACCCCACTCCATACCCCAAAAAACCCTAAACACTCCATCTTTCTCAACCCCTTTTACCTCCGCCGTCCGCCACCGCCGAAAATTGCCTACACCAGCGTCACCAATCCAAATAACCCCATTTTCTCACCGGACAACCGCCACAGTCCCCTCATCTTATATCTCATTCCTCCACCAGAAACCCCTCCAAATTTGGTGAATTTTAGATCTAAATTTCCAGAAACCCTAGCTTGACCTTTTTCAGATTTGCTTGGAGTATTCTTCTTGTTTTGGGTCGAGACTCACTTGAATCGATTGCTCTTGATAAGAGAAATTATTTTTTGTAGTTTTGACCCATTTTGAAGTCACCGGATTCCGGCCAACACCACTGACTTTGCCAGAACTCCGGCGAGATTTCTTCCTTCTCCGTTCAACCTTCAAACCTCCTCAGAATTTCACCTCTCTTCACCCTCAATCCAAAAACCCCATTAAATCCCTTCAATTTTAGATCTGAAAAGGGCCAAACCCTAGATTTGCCCTTTTCCAATTTTTCTTCTAATCAGTATCAACCCCTCAACTAGTTTGTTCAAAGATCCTCCTGCCAAGATCTCCCGTCAGGGATTCAAATTCCATACGGGTATCTTGGCAAGAGGGTTTTTGGCAACTAGACCTCTTTTTTCCAAGTCAGTCCGGTTTAGGTATACATTTGTTTCTCTTTTCTATTTTTTTATTTATTCCCTGAATTACTGAATTTAGATGTTTAATCTGTTATTTGATTAGTTCAATTAAAATAGGTTTAAATTAACTGCATGATATTAGTTTAATCGCATGTTGTTAGATTAATTGCATCAATTTAACTAGTTCAGTAATCTAGTTAGGTAAATTAGTCGTTTTGTTTCTATTTTTCATTTGATCTTTGAGATGTCTTTTGATTGTTTGATTGCTGAGAAATGTTAACTGGAATTAAAAGGGTTGAAAAGGTAATGGTAAAATTTTTAAGAGGGTTAATTGAAAGCCAAAATTAGGGAGTCTAAATTGAGAAGTGCTTGGAAGGTTCTAGAAATACTGGTAGGGACTAAAATGTAAATAATTAGGTCAAAAATGAGGTAAAATACATAGTAAGTTTCAAGAAAAAGGGACAGCTATCCTAATCTGATTAGAAAAAGATAAGGGTAAGAGTGAAATATCCAGAAATTAGATAGCTGTCTATTTTCTGTTTAAGGAAGGTGCCAGATATGGGACAGCTGTCCATTTCTGTTTTGGAAGATGCTCATTTTTTGATTTTAAGGGAATGGTAGCAGATTCCCTTGTACCTATCACTCTTATCCTTTTTGCATTCCTACTCAATATAAAGACACTCGCCTTCTTTCATTGAGGACACACAGAAAATTTCCTAAAATACACTGATTCTGCACTGCTTTTTGAGTCTTCTTTTCTTCATTTTCACTTTTAGCAAAGAACCACTGGAAAACCAACTTTGGTATTTTAGAAACAAAAAAAAACCAAAAAAAAAATACCATACTCTGAAAATCTGAGCTTGTGAATTTTTGATGGTTGTTGTGCTTAAATGATGTTATATGTTCTTGTGAGATATTTTTAGTAGGTAAATAATCTGGATTGATGGTGTTTCCACCTTTGACCTGTTTTGCTATTGTTATGAATATCTTTAAGCACATGTATTATTATTAGTTACTATTATTGGCATATCCGGACCATAATCTACTAAATCATGACTTTCAAGCTCAATAGATTTGCTAATGATTTGATAAGACAACTTGATAATGTTATGGTTCCAACTTATGAGGTCTGGCCATAAATAGGTTAGATCTGTGAGTTTCAAATCCCAAAGGGAAGCCCCAGGAGTATTCGACTTTTTGTTCTTTGTAATGTAGCATTTCAATTGAAGTTAAATTGTTTCCAGTTTAGTGGTATAAATATTAATCTAGGAAAGAACTTATTCAAACTTGATTTTATGCCATATAGTCTAATGGAAGGCAGTGTTATTATATTTGTTGTTTACTTTAAGATTGAATGTGATGTAAATGATAAATATTTTTGTAACACTGTCAAGTTGTAGGCAGATTAAAAAATAATTGGATTTTGGCCTGTCAACTGTATTTCTTAACTTAGTTCCATGCTTGTAACTGTTTTTTTTTAAAGTGTAATCAAGATATTTATTTTCGATTTTGATTAGCTCACAAGAAATGGAAATTGTAAATTCAAAATCTGGTTAACATGTATTTATGATTAGTCTTATTCATATTTTTGTGTTTCTTTAATCTTCTGTACAAGTTGGATAAATGATTGTATGGGCGATGTTATAAATATCTTGTTGGACCTGGCAATGAAGTGGCCTAATTGGCCAGCCTCCTTAATACCCAAGGACTTCTAGCCCTATCTCATGGCAGCCTGAAAACAGTGGGTTTGAGCAAGCATTTAGACCCGCTGCCATTAATTAATTCAAAAGGCATCCATATGAATGATTGAAATGATTAGTTTTGGTAGAAATTAATTTGAGTATGTCTTCGAACGAGAAGAATTAGATGACACTTACAAATATTGATAAGATGTTTTAAAGCGTTTTAAGTAATTTATCATGACTAAGGTACACGTCCGCGTGACCATGGCCAAATATTCTTAGTAATAATAAAATGTCTTTTGTTAATTGTGTATGCGTTCGCACGACACACACACGTTCTTAACAATTGAATACTCGTAGAAATGCTTTTAGGTGCGGTTTAACTTATTATTGTGGTTTTGTACATGTTTGTGTTACATAATCACAATTTCAAAAATTAAATCGAAGTATATGTTCGCGCAATTTTGGCCAAACAATCTTAAATCAATAAGCGTGATGAATTGTGTACATGTTCGCATGACATGATTTAAGTGCCCCAAATAAAGCGGGTTTTCACACATGTAACCTGTTTCCAAGATAAATCCATAAACGCCATAATTAAAAGTGGTAAAGAGATAAATGCACATAGGTTCTATAATATACAATTAAAACAATTGGTTAAGCCAGGTATGATCAAAAGCAACCGTGCTAAAACTACGGAACTCGGGAAAGCCTAACACCTTATCATGGGTTAACAGAATTCCTTACCCGATCTTCTGGTTTTCGTAAACTTTTAATGGAGTCAAAATTTCCTCGATTTGGGATTTTAAAATAAATGGTGACTCGGAACGCCGTAAATAAATAATTCCGAGTGGCGACTCTGAAATTAAATAAAGAATTCCATTTCAAATGATGTCACTTAAATTGGAAAAACTCCATATCCCCTTCTGGAAAAATGAGGTGTGACAGTTCTGACGACTCTGCTGGGGATCGAACCCAGAATCTCTGGTTCAGGGTTCAAGAATTCGAGCTTGTTAATGTTATTTTTACTTGGCTTTTTTGATTGTTGATATTACTGTATTTGTGGGCCTTATATGATAATTCCCTCCCATTTACCGCTTTGATATTATTTGAATTGTATTAAACTGTCTTCTTACGCCTCCCTTTTGAGTTTTATAAAAATATGGTGCACACGTACGCGTGGCTCACTTTTTTGTTAGAGGTCGTACAAAATAGAACGAGGGTGGATCAACCACTAGGCCGGGTAAACTTTCGTGCTCTCGGTATGTCGCTCCCACCTCGGCTCAAGTTGTCCACTTGGGTAAGCCATGTCTACAACACAGCCCCAGGTTTAAACCTAGAATAACATAGCCTCATGTCGGATCCCTAGTAGGAACGTTTGTTTGCATCATGTGCATTTGACTTTGGGGACTCAACACAGGGGTTGTGTCCGTCTAGGACAAGTGTACCCAAAATAAAATACCATCCTGATGCATCTTACGTGCTATGTGCGCATTTATTTGTTTCGGTTTGTTTGTTGACCGGCTAAGGAAAGAAAAATAACAAAAAAACTAAGAATGAGGTAGGATAGAAAATTCACCCAGTTCTGAAAACCCCAGTATTTGGAAATGCCTCAAAACTCTGCCAAAATTTTTGAAAAAAGAAAAAGAAAAAGAAAAAGAAATTCAAAATAAGTTAATATCATGTTTTTCTAATTACGTCATAACTGACGGAACTACGGGGATCTGATTCTCACTGGATGTGAGATACATAGGCAAACCTCGTCAGTACCGACCCTGATTTTTCCAACAAAATAATATAAATAAATAAATAAAAAGTATGTCCATTTGTTTTGGTCAAAAGAGTAAAACCGACCCAGCTTCGGTTGCGTCTTCCGCTGTTTTTGCCGGAATAGCCTTATAATACCTTAAATTGTTGAAGGGCTATTCTCGCTAAGAACGGACATGTCTGTCAATAAGGCATCACTTTTACCATAAAGTGCCTTACCTTGGCCTCAAAAATTTGTTCGAAACTGGGAAGGGGCCCCTATTGCAAACAATGCTACACAAATAGCCACCTTCAGGTGATTTCTCTTTAAAATAAACTGATTTTTGCAAAAAGTGTCCGCTGGTCTGTCTTTCAAACTAGATTCAACCCTAACCCTAACCATTTACAGGTACATAATGAATACCCTCCAGAACCCGCCATTAAATGCTGTAGAGTAGGCTCCACTACAGCTTCAAATGTGGTGGTATGATTTGGATAAAGAGGGTCAAGACTGGGTAATAGAACATCTGGGTGCTCTCACGGATATTATGAAAGTCAAGCCCCCGAATTATCTAATCAAGGCTTTAGTGACTTTCTGGGATCCTGTCCGCAATGCCTTCCACTTCTCGGATTTTATGCTCACTCCCACTCTGGAGGAAATAGTTGGATGTACTGGTTTTGGCCGGGACTTAAGAAATCAAAAACTTATATTCCCGAGGCCTCTCTTGGTGCGCCGGTTCTTTGATATCTTGAACATCAATAAGCAAATAAGAAAGAACCATGTAAATGAGTGTTGCTGCTCATTCTACTTCCTCTACTCCAGGTATGGGCATCCAAATGGGTTTGAAACGCATGAAAAGGGATTGAACAACAAGCAAAGCAAAGACACTTGGAAAATTCATCGTCGCTTTGCTTTCATAGTGGCATTCCTGGGCATCATGGTCTTCCCAAATGAAAAAGGGAAAATTGATATTCGTATGGCTAGAATTGCGCAAATCCTAACTGCCAAAGAAGATCACACACTTGCTCCACTTATATTGTCAGATATATATCGGGCAATGACACAGTGTAAGTCTGGGGCGCCATTCTTTGAAGGTTGCAATATCCTTCTACAAATGTGGCTAATTGAACATCTTCGCCATCATCCAAAATTTATGAGCTCTTTCCCAAGCAAGAGAAACTTCATTGAGAGTTATGAAGAGAGGGTAAAAAGATTACAACTCTCCAGAAGGGGTTAAAGCTTGGATCGCCCACCTAAGACCTCTAAATACGAATCAGATCGAGTGGACTTTAGGATGGCTCCCGGTGAGGGAATTCATACACATGACAACCTCAAAGAACTATTTGTTATTAATGGGCTTGAGAGGTGTCCAACCATATGAACCACAAAGGGTTATAAGACAATTGGGAAGATATCAAGTGGTGCCTGAGGATGAAGATTTGAGTGTCCAAGTTACTGAGCTACACCCCGAAGCCCCACTTCTCGAGGCCTTAATCCAACAAATATAGAATGGTGGTCGATACTTGAAAGAGGATACCCAAGTGCTCGATCTTTCAAGAGGTGAAGTAGATCCAGGCTATGCCACATGGTTCGAAAGAAGGAGTTGCATTAATGATGAGCCAGAGCCCAAGCTTGAAAGGCTTGCCAAAAGACCTTATATTCAGGCTTTTGATAACAAAGTCTGAGAGCGGTTGGACTGGGGAGAAAAGGAAAAGAAATATCAAGCCACCATCCATGCCTTAGAGGAAAAGTTGAGAAACCTCGCATTTGACAATGACTTACAGGCGCAGGTGGCCTAAGGTGAAAAAAGAAAATTGACCTGAGAGAACGAGGCGCTCCGAACCCAACTCCGGGACATGAGGATAGCCGCTGAAACGCCTGTAAGGAGCGAGAGAGATGAAAAAATCATCAACAACTTAATAATGAAGGTACACGAATATGCAGCTAACTTAATAAAGACCGGGAAAGATTGGCTAAATGCTTAAACAAAGTTGGCCAAAGGAGCAGAAGAACATGCCCACCGGTTGAAGCAGAAATACGACAAAGAAATAACAGTTTTAAAGAAAAAGCTGGTTGTCCTTGAGAATTAAATGGTCCAGCAAATAAAAGATTTTAAGACAAAAAAGAGCATTGCTACGCACTAATTTGCTGACTAGAATAAAGAGCGCAATAGTTACAGGACCAAAACAACACAAACACACAAGTGTTGGAAGCTCGGGCACAGCAAATTGGGCGTCTGCTTCAAGAAAAAGGAATCATCAGAACAAGGATTAAGAAGATAGTTGACTATGTCGTAATGAAATGTCACGAATGTGAAAACATGAATAGGTCCATATTTTTCGCTTCCATTGTGACCTTCGTTCACCAGGTAATGGATGACTTAGAACATCTTCAAGAAGATATTATGCAAAGGCCTGCGCAAAGACCGGCTAATGCCCCGCAGGCTCCCAGAGTACCATTAGAGGCTCTTATGTACTTTTGTGTTTTCAGTCTTTTTTTTCGAGTCTATACTTTACTTTTTTTTGAATTTTGTTCAAAGTTGTTTCGCTGTTTATTTCGAGTTTGTATTTTTTTCCTTTATAGTCATCAATACTTTAATTCTTCGTAAAAGAAAACCAAAACAAGGGAAGATATCTTTGTTAATGAAAAATGAAATAAAAAAATGTGTGTGGTTTTTTTTATTTCGCATTTATCCCCTGAACTACATAATGATTTAATTCATGTGGTGTCATGATACGTAGACAATCCACGTAGGATTCGATCACAACTATAAAATAAGAAGAGAGAAAGAAATTGAGAAAGCAAAAAGGGAGATAACAAAGCTGGGATGAAACACACAATCGTTGCAAAAACATTTAGAAAATGTTTAACTTTTTAGGTGCATTGCCTCCCCAATATGTGATTCCCTGTGTGTTAAATGTCTCAAACTAACCAGGTTGTTGTGTATGCTTTAAGGACATTATCTATTTTTAGGTGGTTAGTTTTGTGGTAATCTGGCTTCACATCCTTACTTTACTAGATCTAAGGGAAATATCGCCATGGCCTCAGAAAGTCATTTACCCATCATTGAGCCCGAGGATAGCCCGGTATCAGCTATCCCGCAGTCACAGTCAGCAGCTTTGAGGAAAACAGAAGGCTACAATGTTGTATGCTAGAAATGTGGGACGCATGGTCCAATGGAAGGAAACCACCTAGTACGATCCCCGAATTCCCTAAATTGCTCCCCAGAACGGGAGGAACTACCAACGGCCCTATCCCAGTGACAAACCCATTCATCCCATTTGGGTACCCCACCATATAAGCCAACTTCATAGCTATGCCTTCTGAGGTTCGCCCCCAGGCACCGTCTTCAGGAATATCATCTATAGTGTTCACAAAACCACCAACCTCTACTATGACACAACCAACAGTGCCCCGACCATGCTTTGAACCATCAACTTTCACTTTTCAAGCACCCCAATTTCAACTGGACACCGCTCGTGTTACACTAGACTCCTATCCTCAACACCCATAATATGATTCTCCAATAAACATGAAAGAGCCGTAAGGAACCCCGAGCAAGAAGAGGTAGCTCGAAAGATGAAAAGCATCAAGCAAAGTCTCAAGAACATGCAAGGCCTGAGTGGCCAAAAGAATGTTTAGTATGCTGATATGTACATGTTCCCTCACGTACATTTTCCCATTGGTTTTAAAACACCCAAACTTGGAAGATATGATGGGCACGAAGACCCGATTGCCTACTTGAAGCGATATTGTAACCAGCTGAGGGAGCTGGTGGAAAATAGGAGTTGCTAATGGCCTATTTCGGAGAGAGCCTCACCGGAATTGCTTCTGAGTGGTATATGGACCAAGACATCTCCTATTAGCATATATGGGATGACTTGGCCCAGGATTTTTTCAGGCAATTCCAGCACAATGTCGATATAGCCCTAGACAGGAACTCCCTGACCAACCTCAAAAAGAAAGCTGCAGAAAGTTTCCGTGAATAAGCTATCAAGTGGCGTGAACAAGCAGCCAGAGTGAAACCACCGATGGATGAGGCCGATTAATTCCAAAACATGATGTTTTCCATGGGAAAACCGTTCGTGGAGGCCATAAAAATTGGAGAAATGGTAGAAAATGGCTTGAAAACATGCCACATCATAAGTCAATCTGCTTTAAGAGCCACTTCCCAAGCCATCCAGAACGGCTCGGGAGGTTTAGCAAATCGGAAGAAGAGGGAAGAAGGAGCCATTATGGGTTCAAGTTTGAGAAACTCTCGCCGACCCCACGATTATTCTTGTCCGCCTTCTAGAACCCCGCAACACTACTACCCCCACCAAGATGCAGCATATGCCATGGCCCCACCTCCCTATCTGGTGATGAATGCCCAACCTTACACACGGCCACAACAACATTACAACCAACATAGAACTCCACCTCCAAGAAATAACCATCCTCACCAAGCTCCGTATAATCCCCGTCCACCATAGAACAACTACCAATATAACGCATGCCCCGTGAGCCCCCTAGGAAAAGCGAATTCACCCCTATTGGAGAGTCTTACTCTAGCATGTTCCCGAAGTTAGTCCAAATGGGTCTATTGCAACCTGTGCCTCTAAACCGGCAGAATCCGGAATCTCCATCATACCGGCCCAGTACCAGGTGTACTTATCATTCAGGGGCAGAAGGGAATGACACTGAAGATTGTTGGACTCTTAAGAGGGCAGTTGAGAATCTGATAGAACAAAAGCAAGTAGTGTTAAGGGACGAGGAAGTCCCCAATGTAACTAAAAACCCATTATAGTCTCACACCAACGGGCCGATCATTGGGATGATCTGTGAGGACAAAGAATTCAACCCAGCTTTAAAAGCTATCAGTCCATCGCCGACCCAGAAAAGAAACCCAAAGCGGTGGCAAAACAAGCTAGAGATGAGAAGAAGATCAATCTCACTCCCTAAGATGCAGAAAAGGCTGTGGAAACAAAGACAGGAGTAGCACCTCCTAAAGATGCCATCCTCTACGTTCCTAGGGCCCCTAGGAAGGGACAACTCATGTTGAACCCTCCCAAAAGATTTGAACAGGGGAAAACCACGCAGAATATGCCAAAGATGTATGTACCAAAAGGGACTTACGTGGCACGGAGGCCAATAATTCCACCCAAGCTAGATGAGCCTTTGGTCATCAGCCGCGCACCGCAAAATCCCATGAGAGACCCCACTGCCATCCCTTGGAACTACAACAAGACAGTGGTTACATACAAAGGAAAGGAAGTTATGGAAGAAGTAAATGAAATGAACCAATATGGGAAGTATCACAACTTGGAAGAACTGAACAAAATCAAAGCCAAACAAGGAGAAGCGATTTCTACTCAAGAAGACGGTGAGTGTTGAAGAAGGGGGGGAGTTTTTCCGAAAGATGAAAACTTCGGAATATGCCATAATTGATCAACTTAGGAAGAATCCTTCCCAGGTTTCACTTATATCCTTGATGAACATCAGAATGTGCTTCTAAAAACATTGAATGAGGCGTATGTCCCGATTGAAACTTCAGTCAAACAATTGGAAAGAATGGCCGAGCGATTTTTCGAAGTCAACCCGATCTCCTTCAACCACAATGACCTGCCTCCAGAGGGAGCCACCCACAACAAAGCCCTTCACTTGACTATCAAGTGTGAAGTTTATTATGTGAAGAGGGTTATGCTAGACGGTGGGTCCAGAGTTGACATTTGCCCTTTCTCAACGCTACAGAGGATGGAAATAAGGACATAAAGTATTAGACCAAACAATGTATGTGTGCGCGCTTTTGATGGCGTCAAGAGAGATACCTTAAGGGAAATTGACTTGATTCTAACCATTGGCCCCGTGGACTTTGAAGTAACATTCCAAGTTCTGGACATAGATACCTTATATAACTTTCTCCTAGGAAGACCATGAATCCATGCCGCATGAGCTGTGCCCTCTACTCTCCATCAAATGGTCAAGTTCGAACATGAAAACCAAGACATTCTCGTCCACGGGGAGGATGAACAGTCCATTTAAGGGACCCGTCAGTCCCATGTCTCGAGGTTAGAGAGGGAAGTGAGCATATCATCTATCAAGCCTTTGAAACCGTTATCGCCAACCAGTGTGAAGAAGGGACCCCGTTTCCTCAAGCACTGCTGAGGTGCAGTACATGGGGCCAAATGCTATGCTCCAAAATTGGAAGGCTACTCCGTTCCCTGTCAGGCGAGAATCTCGGTAGTTCGATCTTGCAATCTTTTCTGCATTCTGAGTTATTTTAGAGTGTAACTCGAATGTTTTTATTTTGTTGTATTTTCATTTCAATGTTAACCATCATATCTTCAAATTCAATGAAATTAAATCAATATTTCATCGTCTATGGATCTTTTCTTTTATTTCTTTCTGATTTTGCTATTTTTTTATATTTTTCTTTTTAGTTCTAATAATGCGGACTTAAATAACATGACATGCTTGCAGACTTCATGCCCAGATTCTAAAACAATGTCTAACTGTGAAATAATGAATCAAGAACCAGAATATGATGAAGATGAGTCTTTTAGGGAAATAAACCGAGAATTGTAACAATTTGAGAATAATCCTAAGCCAAACTTAAATGAAACCGAGCCAGTTAATTTGGGCAGTTCAGAAGAGATCAGAGAAACCATGATAAACATTCACGCCGAGGAAAAAAAACTAGAGATGCATTGGTTCAACTTTTGTTTGAATTTAAAGACGTGTTTGCATGGTCTTACGATGATATGCCAGGACTAAATGTCGATTTAGTGGTACATAAGTTGCCAACTTATCCCGGCTGTCCACCTGTCCAACAAAAGCAAAGAAAGTTTAAAACAGACATTAGCGATAAGATCAAAGAAGAAGTTTCCAAACAATTGAAAGCTGGTGTAATCCGAGTAGCCCGATACACCACATGGTTGGCTAATGTGGTTCCAGTAGCAATGAAAGACGGGAAAACCTGAGTGTGTGTTGACTATAAGGATTTGAACAAAGCAAGCCCCAAGGACAACTTTCCATTACCAAACATCCACATTCTTGTTGACAATTGTACCAAACATGAGATACAGTCTTTTGTGGATGGTTATGCTGGGTATCACCAAGTTCTGATGGATGAAGAAGATGCGGAAAAGACAGCCTTCACCACACCGTTAGGCACTTACTGTTACTATGTCATGCCATTCGGTCTGAAAAATGTCGGGGCAACTTACATGAGGGTTATGACTGTCATCTTCCATGACATGATGCACCAAGAAATTCAGGTGTATGTGGACGATGTGATCATTAAATCTAGAACACAAGAAGACCATGTGCGAGGTAAGAGGAAATTCTTTGAGCATTTGCGCAGGTATGATATAAAATTGAACCCAGCTAAATGTACATTCGGTGTTCCATCTGGGAAACTTCTCAGGTTTAGAGTCAGTTAGAGGGGTATTGAGTTAGATCCAGCAAAGATAAAATCTATTTGGGATTTACCACCTCCGAAAACCAAGAAAGAGGTCATGAGTCCGCTAGGGAGGTTGAATTACATCAATAGTTTCATTGCTCAACTTACTACCATATGTGAGCCCATATTTAAGCTGCTAAATAAAGACGCGGTGATCAAATGGACGGATGAGTGCCAAGAACCTTTTGATAAAATCAAAGAATATCTGTCAAATCCACTGGTGTTGGTTCCACCTGATCCTGGAAGACCTTTGTTCTTGTACTTGACAGTCCTGTAAAATTATTTCGGATGTGTCCTCGGGAAACATGATGTGACCGGGAAGAGAGAGCAAGCCATATATTACTTGAGCAAGAAGTTTACCGGTTATGAAGCCAAGTACACTTTGTTGGAAAGAACTTGTTGTACCCTAACTTGGGCAGCTCAGAAGCTTAGACATTATTTGTTAGCCCAAACCACATATCTCATAACCAAAATGGATCCTCTGAAGTATGTATTCTAAAAAACAATGCCCACGGGAAGGCTAGCAAAATGGCAAATTCTGCTTAATGAGTTCGACATTATTTATGTCACCCGAACGGTAATGAAAGCCCAAACCTTGGTTGATCATCTAGATGAGAACCCGGTTGATGATGAATACCAACCCCTGATCACTTATTTCCCAGACTAGGAGGTAAATTTAGTTGAAGTAATTCTAGAAGACACCAATGTTTGGAAAATGTTCTTTGATGGAGCTGTAAATGCAAAAGATCTCGGGATAGGGGCAATTTTAATTTTTCCCACTAATCAGCATTATCCAGCCACGGCCCGACTTTGGTTCTTCTGTACGAACAACACTGTCGAGTATGAAGCTTGCATCATGGGCATGAACATGGAAGTTGATCTGAATGTGAAGGATTATTAATCATGGGAGATTCTGATTTGATCATTCGGCAAGCCCAGGGTGAATGGGAAACTCGAGACATCAAGATTATTCCATACAGGCAACATGTGGAAGATCTTAGCAAATCATTCAAGTCCGTTGAATTCAGGTATATTCCTCGATTCCACAATGAGTTAGCTGATGCACTAGCTACCTTGGCTGCAATGCTGCCGTATCCGAGCAATGTCCATATTAACCCGTTGGAGATCCAAATTTGAGAAATACATGGTTATTGCAATGAAGTTGAAATAGAACCAGATGTTCAACCATGGTAGCATGATATCATAAGGTTTTTGAAAACAGAGGAATACCCCGAGCAGGCCAGTGGAGACCAAAAGAGGACCATTAGAAGGCTTGCCAGCAGTTTCTTCTTAAGCGGAGAAGTTTTGTACAAAATAACTGCAGATCTGAATCTTTTAAGGTGTGTAGACGTCAAAGAAGTTGAAAAGATCATGAACAAAGTGCATTCAGGAATGTGCGGGCCCCACATGAACATATATGTCATCACAAATAAAATCCTGCGGGCATAATATTACTAGATGACCGTGGAAAAGGATTGCTACGGTTTTGTCCGGAAGTGTCATCAGTGTCAGATACACGGCGGCCTGATTTATGCACCACCTTCAGAGTTGCATCCTATGTCCGCACCTTAGCCGTTTGTTTCTTGGGATATGGATGTCATTCGGCCAATTAAGCCGAAAGCCTCAAACGGGCACATATTCATCCTGGTTGCCAATGACTATTTCACAAAATGGGTTGAATCAGTTACTTTCAAAGGCGTCACCAAGAAAGTAGTGGTCGACTTCATGCATTCCAACATTATTTGTTATTTTGGTATTCCAAAAACTATCATTACAGACAATGATGCAAATATGAACAGTCACTTGATGAGGGAGGTATGCAAACAGTTTGAAATTACGCATCGCAATTCTACCCCTTACCGACCCAAAGCCATTGGCGCTGCAAACAAGAATATCAAGAAGAATCTCAGGAAAATGGTTCGAAGTTCTAGACAGTGGCATGAAAAGCTACCTTTTGCACTATCTGGATATTGCACAACCGTGCGCACATCAGTTGGGGCCACGCCTTACTTATTTTTTTATGGCACTGATGCTGTAATACCTGCAGAAGTTGAAATTCCCTCTCTTAGAATCATTGTTGAAGTTAAGGTCGAGGATGATGAATGGGTCAAGACCTGGATGGAACAATTGACTATGATTGATGAAAAGTGGATGGCCGCAGTTTGTCATGGGAAGTTGTACCAATAATGAATGGCCCGCGCCTACAACAAGAAAGTGCGACCTAGAAACTTTGATGTGGGGCAACTCGTTCTAAGATGTATTCTCCAGCATCATGAAGAAGCAAAAGGAAATTTCGCTCTAAATTGGAAAGGTCCATACATTATAAGAAGAATTTTGCCAAAAGAGAAATGAGAGAGGTCGGCTAGTGAAAACCCGCAAAGGGCGCCACTGATCGAAAAAGGGAACCTCACAGCCATCAGAATCGATAGAGTCCTAGCAAGGTTTCTCAATCTTAGCGTATAAGTTATGATGAGTTTTTGATCGTTGGAGGTTTACACAGATCAGTCATCCAGTCCATGAGGCATGTCATATTCATTAAAGTCCGCATGCATTCCAGATAAGCCCTTCTTTCCTTTCCCTGAAAGGGATACCTCTCGTCTAAATCCATTTGTCCATTTCATCGTTTGTTTTTCTTTGAATCCCTCTGGGTCTAATTCTGTTCTGAAACTAATATAAAGAAAGGATGGCAAGATTGATTTACAAGGCTTTTCTTTGACACGAGACAATATTCGAGAAGGCACCCAGCCTCGACAGGTAAATCAAAGTCAAATACCCATAAAGGCAAAATAAAGTTGAAAAAAGTTAAGTCCCACATGATTAACCATTATGGTAAAGTTTTGGAAAAGCCAAATTCTCCAAGACCCGAAATGAAATCGGTCCTCAGGGAACAAGTAAGCAGTTGAGATCTTCACCAAAGAAGTCGGGCCGAGATCAAGTAACTGAAACATTCAAGGCCACAAAACCAACAACCATTCTAAACTGATAAATTGTTCTTTGTTTGAAAAACAGGAAACATGTACAATCCAAAAGCAACCTTTCAAGACGCAGGTGCAACCAAAAAGAAGTTGCATAAGTGCTAGAAACAGCTTTGCAGCAACAACTCTAAAAAGGGAGGTTTTCTCCAAAATTCTATTTACATTTACCCATTCTTTAAAATGGTAAAAAATAAAAGAAATAAGAAGAAATGATGAAAAAAAAAAGAAAGAAAAAGGGAAAGAAAACAAAGAAAATTCAAAATCATGGTAGTATAGGGTCTCCAATCCCTAGCTGCGGTTTTTCCAACATAGGGTCTCCACTTCCTATTTGATGCCAATATAGGGCCTCCACTCCCTAGTTGATCCCAGGATAACCTGATGTGAGCGTAGGGTATCCACTCCCTAGTTGATGATTTTCCAACATAGGGTCTCCATTCCCTAGTTGATGCCAGCATAACCTGATGCCAAGATAGGGTCTCCATTCCATAGTTGATGCTAATATGGGTTCTCCACTCCCTAGTTATTGCCAGCATAACCTGATGCCAACATAGGATCTCCACTCCCTAGTTGATGATTTTCCAACGTAGAGTCTCTACTCCCTAGTTGATTCCAGCATAACCTGATGCCAACATAGGGTCTCCACTCCCTAGTTGATGATTTTCCAATATAGGGTCTTCACTCCTTAGTTGATGCCAGCATAAACCGATGCCAGCATAGGGTCTCCACTCCCTAGTTGATGATTTTCCAACGTAAGGTCTCCACTCCCTAGTTGATGCCAGCATAACCTGATGCCAACATAGGGTCTCCACTCCCTAGTTGATGATTTTCCAACGTAAGGTCTCCACTCCCTAGTTGATGCCAGCATAACCTGATGCCAACATAGGGTCTCCACTCCCTAGTTGATGATTTTCCAACGTAAGGTCTCCACTCCCTAGTTGATGCCAGCATAACCTGATGCCAACATAGGGTCTCCACTCCCTAGTTGATGCCAATTTAGGGTCTTCACTCCCTAGTTGATGCTAGCATAACCTGATGCCAACATAGGGTCTCCACTCCCTAGTTGATGATTTTCCAACATAGGGAGATCCCTAGTTGATGCCAACATAGGGTCTCCACTCCCTAGTTGATGCCAATATAGGGTCTCCACTCCGTAGTTGATGCCACCATAACCTGATGTCAGCGTAGGGTCTCCACTCCCTAATTGATGATTTTACAATATAGGGTCTCCACTCCCTAGTTGATGCCAGCATAGGGTCTCCACTCCCTAGTTTATGATTTTCCAACGTAAGGTCTCCACTCCTAGTTGATGTCAGCATAACCTAATGCCAACATAGAGTCTCTACTCCCTAGTTAATGCCAATATAGGGTCTCTACTCCCTAGTTAATGCCATCATAACCTGATGACAACATAGGGTCTCCAATCCCTAGTTGATTTTATTTTAGACATAGGGTCTCTACTCCCTAGTCTACGTTTCTTCCGGGTACACCACTCCCGCCCTTTTTTATCGCTTTCAACAATGAAGTAGTATAGAAATTCGTTATAATAACTCACAAAATTTTCCTAGTGAAAACTGGAGTAGAAAAATTTTATTCGTTTGTTTTGATGCTTAAGCAGGTTATAGCTCGAGACACAGGATCCGAGACGACCAAAAGAAGAAGTCTCAGTCTATAATAAAAGAAGGAAAATAAAAGAGTTGAAACCAAAGTGCAGAGGCGGAGGAAAGATGTGGAATGAATCAATCCACAAGCTTGTCCCGTACTGATCCGAAAATCCGAAGAAGAATGAGCTAGCACCTACAGCTACCAAGCATCAAGATTCAGATCAGAATCTAAGTGAAGAACCATCCAAGACTCAAGATCAAGCTTCAGAAGATTTATAGATAGGAATCTTGTAACTCGTAGTGTATAAGCTTAGCTAGTCTTTTACAATTTGACTTTGGTGTAATAAGGAGCTCAGCAGCAGTAACCGCAGCAACAACAGTGAAATCACAACTTCCCGGTAGTCCCAGCTACCAAAACTTCCAGAACTATACTGACCTGATTCCTTTATAGCCAAGGATATGTAGGCAACCTTTGAAGCAAGGTTCGGTCAAACTTTTTCAAAATGCTTCCTATGGAGTATCAAACGGGTAAAAATTGTTCATGATTGCTCACTCTATCTTTGCGCGAAAACTCTTCGTGTTTCCGAGCAAAGAGGGGCAACTGTGAGCATGTAATTTTTGCCTCACTATAATACTCCCACAAGATCAATAAATAGATTTTCTTATTTGTTTTTAAGATTTTTTAAAGAATGTTTGGTAATTATTTGCATTTAGTTGCATTTTTTCATGCATTTTTAGCATTTTAAAATCATAAAAAATAACAAAAAATGTCTAAATCTTCATTACATAGCATTGTTAGGTCTTAATTGCATTTAGCATCCGACTACATAGTTTGATTGTATTATTAAAAGAAAAATCACAAAAGTTGTTCATTTTTACATTCTTTTGCTCTTAGTGTTAAATTAGTAATTTTCTTTTGTTGATTTAAGAGTGACTAATTATTTAAATAGTATAAATAGATAATTAGTTTAATTTTACAAATTAGAATAATTTAGGATTTTGATTAATTTAATTAGGATTTTGAAAATCAAGGTAAAGAAAAAAGAAGGAAAGAAAGAACTTTGTTGAGTTCTAAATCTGGGCAAAAAAACATCTAGTCGCCCATTTAACTCCAAATCCACTTCCCAAACCACACCAGTCCAGCCTAGACCCTCTTTTAAACCGGTCCACCTCCCACTTAACCAAAACAACACCGTTTTGGTGTTGGTTAACCTCAGTCGTTGATCTCCACAGATCTAACGGCTCAGAACTAACTAAGCCACCCCTTATAACTGTCTTAACCCACCCCCATACCCAAAAAACCCTAAACACTCCGTCTCTCTCACACCTTTTACCTCCGCCGTTTGCCGCCGCCGAAAATCGCCTACGTAGGCGGCACCACTCCAAATAGCCCCATTTTCTCATCAGACAACTGCCACAACCCCCTCATCTCGTATCTCCTTCCAACTCCATCAGAAACCCCACCGAATTTGGTGAACTTTAGATCTAAATTTCAAGAAACCCTAGCTTGACCTTTTTCAGATTTGCCTGGGGTATTCTGCTTGTTTTGGGTCGAGACTCACTTGAATCGATTGCTCTTGATAAGAGCAATAATTTTGTATAGTTTTGACCCATTTTGAAGTCACCGGATTCCGGACAACACCACTGACTTTGTTGTAACTCCGACGAGATTTCTTCCTTCTCCGTTCAACCTTGAAACCTCCTTAGAATTGCATCTCTCTTCACCCTCAATCCAAAAACCCCATTAAATCCCTTCAATTTTAGATTTGAAAAGGGCCAAACCCTAGATTTTCCCTTTTTCAATTTTTCTTCTAATCAACCTCAGCCCCTCAACTAGTTTGTTCAAAGATCCTCCTGCCAAGATCCCCCGTCAGAGATTAAATTCCAGACATGTATCTTGGCAAGAGGGTTTTTGGCAACTAGACCCCGTTTTGCCAAGTCAGTACGGTTTAGGTATACCCTCATTTCTCTTTTTTTATTTATTTATTTACTTATTGCTTGAATTAGTGAGTTTAGATGTTTAATCTATTATTTGATTAGTTCAATTAAAATAGGTTTAAGTTAATTGCATGATATTTAGTTTAATCGCATGTTGTTAGATTAATCGCATCTATTTAACTAGTTCAGTAATCTAGTTAGGTAAATTAGTCATTTTGTTTCTATTTTTCATTTGATCTTTGATATGGATTTTGATTGTTTGATTGCTGAGGAATGTCAATTGGAATTAAAAGGGTTGAAACGGTAATGATAAAAACTTTAAAGGGTTAATTGAAAGCTAAATTAGGGAGTCTAAATTCAGAAGTGCCTGGAAGGTTCTAGAAATATTGGTAGGGACTAAAGTGTAAATAATTAGGTCAGAAATGAGGTAAAATACATCGAAAGTTTATAGAAAAAGGGACAATTGTCCAAATCTGATTAGAAAAAGATAAGGATAAGAGTGAAATACCTAGAAATTAGACAGTTGTCTATTTTCTGCTTTAGAAAGGTGCCAGAAATGGAACAGTTGTCCATTTTTTCTGTTTTGGAATATGCTCATTTCTTGATTTTAAGGGAATCCTGGCAGATTCCCTTGTACCTATCAGTCTTATCCCTTTTGCATTCCTACTCTATGTAACAATACTCACCTTCTTTCATTGAGGACACATAGAAAATTCCTTGAAAATACAATGATTCTGCACTGCTTTTTGAGTCCTCTTTCCTTTATTTTCACTTTTAGCAAAGAACCTATGGCAAACCAACTTTGGAATTTCAGAAATAAAAATACTATCAAAAAAGAAAATACCACTCTCTGAAAATCTGGAACTTCACACCTTAAAGAAGTTTCAGAGTGTTTTTTTTTTCAAAATTCCCACTGGTTTCAAACTTGTTGCTTGGATTTCTGAGTTGAGTCTGAAGCTGTTTTGATTTCTTGCTTGGTGTTCTTGCTGCTGTTCTTTGCTCAGATTTTCAGAGATTTATTTTCTCTTCTATTTACTTTTCTGTTTCAAGGTATACCTTGATAAACTTTGTGTAAGTTTGAATTTAATACAATCAAATTGAGCTTGTGAATTTTTGATGGTTGTTGTGCTTAAATAATGTTATATGTTCTTGTGAGATATTCTAAGTCGGTAAATAATTTGGATTGATGTTATTTCCACCTCTGACTTATTTGCTATTGCTATGAATATCTTTAAGTACATGTATTACTATTAGTTACTATTATTGGCATATCCAGACCATAATCTGTTAAATCATGGCTTCCAAGCTCAATATATTTGCTAATGATTTGTTAATACAGCTTGATAATGTTATGGTTCCAACTTAAGAGCTCTGGCCATTAATAGGTTAGATCCGTGAGTTTCAAATCCCAAAGGGATGCTCCAGGAGTATTCGAGTTCATGTTCTTTGTAATGAACTATTTTAATTGAAGTTAAATTATTTCTAGTTTAGTAGTATAAAGATTAATCTAGGAAAGTACTTATTCGAACTTGATTTTATGCCATGTAGTCTAATGGAAGGCAGGGTTATTATATTTGTTATTTACTTTAATATTGAGTGTGATGTAAATGATAAATAGTTTTGTAACACTTTCAAGTTGTAGGCAGATTCAAAAATAATTGGATTTTGGCCTGTCAACTATATTTCCTAACTTAGTTCCATGCTTGTAACTGTTTTTTTTTAAAGTGTAATCAAGTTATTTATTACCGGTTTTTATTTAGCTCACAAAAAATGGAATTGTAAATTAAAAATCTGGTTAACATGCATTTATGATTAGTCTGATTCATATTTTTGTGTGTTTTCTTTTATCTTTTGTACAAGTTGGATAAATTATTGTATGGGCATTGTTTTAAATATCTTGGCCCAATTGGCCAGCCTCCTTATTAACCAAGGTCTTCTAGCCCTATCTCATGGTAGCCTGAAATGAGTGGGTTTGGGCAAGCATATAGGCTCACTTTTATTAATTAATTCAAAAGGCACCCACATGAATGATTGAAATGATTAATTTTGGCAGATATTAATTTGAGTCTGGCTTCGAACGAGAAGAATTAGACGATCCACTTATGAATATTGATAAGATGTTTTAAAGTGTTTTAAGTAATTTATCATGACTAAGGTACATGTCCGCGTGACCATGGTCAAATATTCTTAGTAATAATAAAACGTCTTTTTTTAATTGTGTATGCGTTCGCGCGATACAAACACGTTCTTAACAATTGAAAACTTGTAGAAATGCTTTTAGGCGCGGTTTAACTTATTATTATAGTTTTGTACACGTTCGCGTGACATAATCTCAATTTCCAAAATTAAATCGAAGTATGTGTTCGCGCAATTTTGGCCAAACAATCTTAAATCAATAAGCGTGGCGAATTATGTACACGTTCGCGTGACATGATTTAAGCGCCCCAAATAAAGCGGGTTTTCACACATATAACCAGTTTCAAAGATAAATCCATAAATTCCATAATTAAAAGCAGTAAAGAGATAAATGCACATAGGTTCTAAAGTACATAATTAAAACAATTGGTTAAGCCAGGTTATATCAAAAGTGACCGTCCTAAAATCACGAAACTCGGGAATGTCTAACACTTTCCCTCGGTTAACAGAATTCCTTACCCGGTCTTCTGGTTTTCGCAAGACTTTTAATGGAGTCAAAATTTCCTCGATTTGGGATTTTAAAATAAATGGTGACTCGGAACACCGTAAATAAATAATTTCAAGTGGCGACTCTGAAATTAAATAAATAATCTCATTTCAAATCATGTCACTTAAATTGAAAATACTCCATATCCCCTTCGGGAAAAAGGAGGTGTGACAGGAGGCAAATTGGGAAACCGGGCATGATATGCACAACTGTTATCCTTATCTTTTCACCACTTCAGGTATGTATCTATACTCGTTCGAGGATGAGCGCTTATTTTAAGAGGGGAGGATGTAACGACCCGGACGATCATTTTGAGAGTATTAGCCTTGATCCCTCTATTTCATTTTATGGTTCTATGACTTGCCGGGGTGCTTGGTGTTGAGTTCGGGAGAGTTTCACAGTGGAATGGAACACACAGTCCCTAAATTGAAAGTTAAAGTCATAGGAGTCAATCGTAACTCGAATTGTGTGACGAAGAATCCGGAATGGATTTTTAACCGTTACAATAGATTTTTATGGTGATTTTGGTTATAGGAGCGTGTCCAGATATTGATTTGAAGGTACATAGGTCATTTCAGCGTTAATTGGCGAAAGTTGGAAGGTTAGACCTGGAGTTGAATTTTAAATATCGGGGTTGGATCCCAATTCCGAAAGTTGGAATAGGTCTGTAATGTGAATTATAACTTGTATTCAAGATTTGGTATGAATCAGAGTTGTTTTGGTATTAATATATATTGGTTTCTCAATTTCGAAGTTCATAATTCATAGGCTTGAATTCTGGTTGTGATTCGTAGAAACTGTGTTGTTTGATGTGATTTTTGGCCTCGTGTAGGCCTGTTATGTGTTTTGGAACTATTTGGTATATTAGGAGGGGGTCCCGAGGGCCCCAGGTGTGAATCGGATGGAAATCAAATCAAATTGGACTTGTTGAGTTTTTGTTGAGGTTGGCAGTTTTGGTGTCTTCGCACCTGCGGAAGGATTGACCACACTTGGTCGTAGGTGCTGATTCGGGCATGCCCAGCTGGGGGTGCACAGCCGAATATGTTTTGCAGAAGCGGCTTCGCTTCTGTGATGGGGAGAATCATAGGGGTGAAAGAAGTCGCAGGTGCGACACTTTTAGTCGCAGGTGCGCACGCGCAGGTGTGGCCCTTTGCCCATAGAAGCGCAGAGTGAGGATTTATTCATGACTGCACCTGTGATGGAATTCAGCAGGTGCGAAGCTACAGGTGCGGCAGTTAGGCCTGCAGATGCAGATTCACTAGGCAGAAAAGAGGATTTTGAGGGTTTGATTTCATAATTCATTTTTGACCTAGAGAGCTCGGATTGAGGCAAACTTTTTTAGGGATTTTCAGAGGAAGCATTTGGGTAAGGATTCTTGGCTCGTTTTTGATTAATTCTCGCGAATCTGTTGTTGTTTTCATCATTTAATTAGTGTTTTTAGTTGGAAATTTGTGGAAAATAGAGAAAAACTTCCTACGTTAAAACTTGGGGATTTGAGAGGCGATTTGAGGTCGGATTTGAGTAATTCTTGTATGGTTGGACTCGATATTTTTTTTAATCCACTAGGTAGTGCCTAGGTCTAGTTTTTATTTATATAATAAAATATAAAAAATAATGTGTCATGAGATCTTAAGGTATGAAAGCAATAAAATTTGAAACCTACATGGAACCTATTACCAAAATTGAGTGAGACTCCCAATAGTGGTAGTACATGTAATCTATAGTAGTTTATATAATTGTGTACTAGCCTTTGAACATGAACTTCCAGTTGCTTGTGTAAACTAGCCACTGCCCAGAATTCAGACTCATAGCCACCTTGATTGCATTTTCTATTTTCTGCCCATATTTCTTTTTTCTGAATCTCTGTTTGGTTTGTGATTTTATTATTTTGGTTGGGTTCCGAGACGTGGGCCCGGGTTGACATGTTAGAGGGATTTTTCAATTCTTTGCTAAAATTGTAATTTCATTATTTAAATTAGTTTTCTATAGTTATATTTACAGTATGAAATTTTTTTGGCTAGATTCGAGACGATCAAAGTTGGAAAGCCGAGGGAAAGACCTTCTTATTGATTGATTGAGTGAGTTTTGAGGTAAGTGACTCGTCTAATCTTGTATGAGGGAAATTTCCCTTAGGATTTGGTATTGTTGTGACAATTTTTGATATGTCAGGGCCGAGTACACGAGGTGACGAGTGCGTACACGAGCTAAATGTTGAAATTACAATTTTATCTAAGTAATTTCCTTTTCACGCATTAGCTGAGTTATTTTAGCATGTATAGTCATCATGTTTAGCCTATTTCACCTGTCTACTTATCTTATTTCTTATTTGCAACTTGTACTACATGCTTAGTTGAATTATCTGCTTTCTTGATACCATATTCGTTATTTAACTATGGGATTCTTTACTTGAAATTGCTATCTTTGAAATATTGTTGTTTCAGTTGTTATGTTTTGGTTTTCGTGTATACTGTTGATATGATTGTTTATTTGTTGCACGAGGTTTTTGTCATGCGGTTGTTATTGTTGCACGAGATTTCTGCAGTGCGATTGTTATTGTTTGCACCAGGTTTCTACCGTGCCATTGTGATTATTGATACGCATGCAGTGGTATAAGGTCTGGGTGTTGAAACACATGCGGTGAGATAAGGCGGGGTTGGTATGCGTGGCTAGTAGGGAAACTACTAGAAGTCATGTGGTGTGATAAGGTTGGCTAAAACGCGGGATGCTATTTCAGAAAAAAATGATTTTCATAACAAAATATAAAGGCTCCGCGGTGATATAAGAAAAGATTGAGATAATATTTACTTTTGGGACTACGAGGCGGTACCTCGGGAGTGCCCCTGTTGATTTCCTCTATTTGCTGTATTGTTGTTGTTGTTCCTTAACTTGTAAGATTTTTTCTTTCCTTTCTTGTTGTATTTGTCTTTCTTTGAATCCGTGTTATTAACTTCCATAAATTCTCATTGTTTAACTTCTTTGTCATTTCATTATAGTATTATATTTTATGCCTTGTTTCTTATTATTCCAAGAGGGCCCTGACCTGAACTCGTCACTACTCTACTGTTAGGCTTGACACTTAGTGGGTACCGTTGTGGTGTACTCATACTCCGCTTTTTCACATCTTTTTGTGTAAATCTAGGTACTGCCTACTAGGCCAGGTATCAGTGAGCTAGTCCCCACCTAGAGACATCAAGGTATATCTGCCAGCGTCCACAGACCTCGGAGTCCCTCTCTATATTTATTATGTTGTCACCTTATCCTCATTAGACTCAGATGTATAGATATATTTAGTATTTCTCTTTAGAGCTTGTGACTTATATCTACCGGGTTTTAGGAGTGGTTATTACTTGAATTGCAGTTTTTGTTTGTTACATATGTTGATATTTTGAGATATTGCTTAATATTTGAGTTATTCTCTGTACTTGTTAGGCTTAGCTAGTCTTAGAGAATAGGTGCCGTCACGACATCCTATGGAGGAAAAATTAGGGTCGTGATAATTTCATAATTTAATCTAATTGGTGATTGTCCTTGAGACTGTAAACAACCTGAAGCTCACTTCCCTTTCTTTTCACTTTCCTATGTCAATGTTCCAACTTCCACCCATAATCCATAATTAAAAGGTTGATACACAGAAGAATAGTATCATTTTACTTGGAAGTGATGATTAATCAAATTGTGCAAAAAACGAAAAAAAGAGTATTATCTAAGCAAGGGCGGAGCTAAACTATAACTTATGTTCGATCGAACTCAATACTTTTGATTCAAATTTTATATTTATATTAAGAAATGCATTAAATATATATGTTTACCCTTAAAATCAGATAACAATTAAACTTATAAGTGATTTTAACCGTATACAGATAGTCCCCTCATTTTTTGGAGTGTAATGACAAGAAACGAATTGAGTCTTCGATCTTTTCCCCGATTGGTCATGACGTCATCACTATGACGTAAGCAACATAGGTGATCGAAACGTCCCGTCGGTACAGTTACCAAGGCATTAAATTCCTGTCAGACTTTGTTCGGCCATTAGGCGGCTCTATACAGTCGCCTCCAACCTATAAAATCCCGATTCTTTCTTCATTCAAACCTTTACACCCATTGCCTTCTCTATTTTTTCCTTTTCAAAGACTTGCTTCTCACTTTTCTCACCAATTTTCTAAACTCTAATCAATTTCTTCATTATCCACCTTCCAGAAATGGCAAAGACAACCAAAATTGTTCCTCATAAAGAGGCTTCATCTTTATCACGCTCCGCCAGCGATGCAGTCATGGCATAATCCCCTCTTGAGAAGTTTGTTCCGACGGGGTGCCCGACGATTGCTGATTTTAAAGTAGAAAAAACTCCTTCGGTACCAGGATGATGTGAACCGATGTCAAGGTACATTTGTACTATCATCGAGGGCCTTCTTAAAAGGGTTAAGGAGGAGTGCGACTAGATAAACAAGGACTTGATCGTTTCCTCCACCGAGGAATCGATCACCACATATGCAGAGGGGTACTTGAGTGTTTACACTTACCCATTTACATTCAGTCCCTTAGATCCCGTGATAGTAGCCTTCTGCAAAAGGTACAATGTTACCTTGGGCCAGATTCATCCATCATTCTAGAGGAACATCATTCTCTTACGCTTCTTCTTCAGCAAAATCGAGGGTAACTCCTTTACCCTTGATCATCTGATGCGCTTATAATATCCTTGGATCTATCGAGGGATAATCAATCTATTGCGTCGGGCCACCAAAGCTCCGTTCTCCAACTTTGACGAGACCCCTGACCGTGGTTGGATGGGCAAGTTCGTCCGAATAAGGACATCAAACTTAATCCCTACCGAGGATATTCCCTTTCCGGAGAAGTGGAATTTCAATCATAAGTATTTTTTACTTTAGTGCTCGTTTTCCCATTTGTATTTCCCTCGAGCTTACCTTAACTTTGTTGTTGAAGTTGTGGCCCATATGTTAGACCCAGTTCCGGAGCTAAGAAAATGTGTCGAGAACTTGGTGTCTCAGAGTCCCTACTCTGAATGGGCTTGGATGGAGCTTTCCAAGGGCCGATGGGAGGCTCATAACCATGGTGAGCTTTCGCTTCCTACTTTGTTTTTCACTTCAAAAATGTTCCCTTTCTCAGCTAATTTTCTTGCCTTTTTTGCAGGTCTTGAGAAAGATGTCCCAATGAGACCTCCTACCGGCGACGAAGGAATTATACATCAATCATCAGCTTCGAATCTTGTCAAGGAGAAAACAAGAAAAAGGGCCCCGAGTCCGTTGGGCTCGGAAAAGAAGAAACTGACGAAGAATCTGCACAAGCCTGAGAGAAATAGTACTCACTTATCAATGGAGTCAATTTGCCAGCTAAGGGATGAGTCGGACGGTGAAGAACAAGAAAAAGAAGAGGTCGGGCTGGTGACTCACCTGAGGGTTACCATTTCTGCATGGAAATCCTCCGAATCGGAGGAAATCAATGAAGGAGCTTTGACCGGGGTTCCCGAGCCGGAAGCCATCTCGTCCCAATCGAAGAAGGGAGAGGCAGAAAATCTAAGAAAGACTCCCCAAGTAACGGAAGAAGTTCCTGGGGTCGAACCCAGTGTGGTCAACATTTGAGATTTGCCCTAGATTTCTGATGCTATTATCCAAGAAGCAAGAACGTTGGATAGGCAGCGAATGGATCTCCATAACTTTTTCAATGGGATCGAGGCAGCCACTTCTGAAGAGATCCCTGGTTTCGGTGACCCGTCCATGCCGAAGAGGGTGTCGTCAACGGGGACAACCGGGTCTCCATCATGTTCTAAGATCGTATATCAGTTTCCAGACCCAAGTGCCAATCCTAATCGCAAACGCAATTGGTGTTGACCACCCCCAAGGATGCTCGGGATTTTTCTTCCCCGGTCAAGATTGCCAGCTATTTGAGGGGCCTAGTGACCAAAGAGGAAGAGGCGGTGATGCATGCCGTGGAGGCCGCATGTTTGTTCAACGAGGCCCAACACGCGCTGAATTGGGTAACTTTCGGACCCTACTTTGGATTATTTTTGTACTTGTACATTTTTCTTAACACTTCTTACTTTCCTTGGGATAGGTGCGGATGCCGAGAAGAAGCTCCTCTTATTGAAGAGGACTGATTGACCTAAGCTCGGATTACGTACGAATCAATTAAACAAGCCAAACCAAAGGCTTTTTTCAAAAGCATCAGTAGACGCAGAAAGAGATCCTATTCCCTAAGGCCTTTGTTATCGCTTTAAACTTCCCTATTTCCCAACANTTCTATCTTAAAAAAGATAACGAAATTTTGAAGAAGCTCTTTTAAGAATATTTCCCGCACTTCTTCAGTAAATTTTCCTACTTTATTATGCCGATTCCTGATCCTTTTGTTCCAGGAGGAATAGCCTCTCATCATATTGCAGCAGGAACATTGGGCATATTAGCGGGCCTATTCCATCTTAGCGTCCGTCCGCCACAACGTCTATACAAAGGATTGCGTATGGGAAATATTGCCTTTAGCTTCTGAAGGAGGAATCATGTCACTTGGAATTTCGGAAAGTGAATCCTCTCTTTCAGATCCTGGCCTTGGTAGAACTTGTCTTTGATTGGGCGTTTTGGATTTTGGAGTTTTTGCCCCAACCTAGGTTAGGGGGTCGTTAGACCGTAGCTTGCTGCTGAAAAACGTTGCTAGGCTAGCGCGGCTTGCTTCGCTCTTCAAGCTCCGCCCCCCTTACTCAACCTCAACATCTATAAAAAAAGGCCCTTTCTCCTTTTCTAAATACATGGGGTGAAGGCACACTGTCATTACACGATGGGTAAGGTGTGGAGCTACACCATCCGAGCCGAAGTAATTCAATTCACTCGAAAGGAGAAGAGCGTCAAGCAGCCCCAACTCTAGCTCCAGAGGGCTCCGTAGAGCAGGAGAATGCTCAGGTCCGTCTACGTGTGATTCCAAATATTCCTTCAAATTTTTTATTCAGGGGCCTGGATTTTTGGCTGTATTCTGTAATGGTTTTACTACCTTTTTTTTTTTAATTGTTATTAATTTTGTCAGATTTAACACTAACTGATTGTCCATGGATTCAGGCAACTAAGTAGAGGATGGGAAGATGTGAGACCGGCCAAAGGTGGTTCTATATAGCTCTTACGCTGTTCTCCATTCTCAGAAAGCTTCAACTTTCCCACGTGTGCGCAAGCTTGCGAATAGTTTTTGCGATCACTCTACGATGTTTAGAGTTCTTGGTAAACTCCACCATAGTAGTAGAAAGCACTTCGAGCGAGTTCATTCTATGTGGATGAGGCAACGCGAACCGTACGTGAGCTGTCTCGTACGGCTCTTCCTAAGAACTTGTTTCAATCCAAGCCGAAATAGGAAAAGCCGCAAGCACCACTAGGCCCGGTCGTCGGTTGAACGTAGGCTTCGGTGTTGCACCGTGAAGCCTTTATCAGAATCCGAGAGGATCATAAGGCTGACGTTCGGAGCCTCAATGACATTAATGATACCTACAGGCTCCTTGGTGAGAGACTCCAGGCTGACTTGGTCGCAGCTTGGGAGGAGCATACTGACATGGTCGGACAAGTATTTCGAATGCTCCGTGATAGTGATGTTGATTCGGAGATAACAATTAACGATCCAATTCTACAGATTCCACAGAGGCTCGAGCAAATCGATCAGCTCAGCAAGCAAGTGGATGACGTTCGGGCTGAGGTCGATGTCTTTAAAGGGAGCATGGATGTTTTGGCCTCCATGAAGGATGATATTCAGGCCCAGTTAGAATAAACTGAGACTCATCTTCAAGCTGTAAAAGAGAAGAACTCGGCACAAACCGAGAAGATCAAGGAACTAGAGTCTCAGTTAGAGTCGGCAAACAACAAACTCATGGAGGCCGAATCTGAGGTGGTCAAAGCCGGCGTCCAGGCCGACGAGAAGGTCGCCCAGTTCAAATTTGATGTCGAGGCCATCGAGACCAATTCCAGGAGAATGATTGATCATGAGAAGTGGCAGGCTCGGAAGGAGGCCTTAGAAGATGCTCAAGCCCAAGACTTTAATATTGCGGTCGAGGTTGATAATGCCCGAACGGAAAAACACCGGGCTCGAAAGTTGGCCTTCCCCCAGGATGACTATGAAGAGCAATAAAGAGAGGATCTCGATGATGAGGACACTATTTCCAATGAAGATCAAGCCCCATAGGCCTTAGTGTTTTTTCTTGCTTTTCTCTTCTGTATTTACTTTGTTTTCGGGGCCACTTTTCGGGCCATTTGTAAAGGATTTTTGATCGGGTTGTACTGCTTTTGTAAATAAAACCTTTTCTTACTTTATGAAATTCTTGCTTCAATTGTTCCTTATGAAATTGTATTCATAAATTCGAGTCTTAGGCAATTTGACCGAGCTAATGAAGTTTTTGCGATCGAGTGAGTGATTGCTTGAACTTGAAGTAAGGTAACCCTTAGGTTTTATTTGAGTGAGGACGATCTCTCGAACTCAAAACACAAAAATGGCCCTTAGGCTCTTGCATTAGGCCGATATGGCTTTTGTAGAAACAATGTTTATGGCTTTTTCCCCGTTTTCGGCTTGAAGAGTTTATTGTTAGTTATATAAAATTTGTTATGCCTTAGCACGAAATAAGGAATTTTTCAAGAGTTCGAACAATTTTGTACCCATTAGGATTTTTGAGGGTCGATATTATTGAATCCCTTTGTAATTTTTTGTAATGCCTTAACACGACATAAGGAATTGTTCGAGAGTTCGAATCATTTTGTACTCATTAGAGTTTTCGAGGCTTGATATTATCGAAGCCTTTTGTAATTTTTCCAAGGGTAACCTTTTTAACCGGTTTTATGAAAATAGTCGAAGGCCTGTTTTATTACGGTATTCAAACGTCTCCAAGCCATGTTAATTTGGTCATAGCCTTTTATTTGGTACTTTCCTTTTAGGCTTATTTTCCCGTTTCACTTCGAGCATGCCCCGAGTGGGGTGGCTGTGGCTTATAAAAACCGAGGGTTGTCTTTAAGGTCCTATAGTCTCGAAGTTTTAATAATTCGATCTCATTTGTTTTTCGGACGGCAGTCCCCGAGTGTGGGGTTAGTTGTTCGAACTTCCGTTATGATTGGCCCTTAAGCACATTTTCAAAATAGATCGAGAGAACAAAATTGTAAAGTAAAATTTTTCTAGGCATGAGATATTTGGCAAGGAAAATGCTTCTCTAACTAGATGATTGTACATGTTTACATGTTTGATGTTAGGGCTCGAGCAACCTATATGGTCACGGTTTATTCGACCGTTTGACCCTTACAAAATTTATCTATCGAGAGCCTACTGTCACGAAGTAATTTCCTTGCAACAAAAGTTGGCATCCGAGGGTGATGCTTCCCAGTATTCGAGGTTGATTATAAAGAAGCCTTGGATACTGTTGAATTGCTCTAAGTTAGCACGAACAATGGTTTCCTCGTTAAAAACCTCGCCGAAAAAACCTATTTGGGACAAAAATCGGTCTAAGGGGAAAAGAGTGTAACTCGTGCTTTCATACCTAAAGACTTCGTGTTGAAGAATCCATTGTCGTCCCTGGTCGAAAACCTGCAATTGGTTAGTTTAAAATATAAATGAAAATGGAAAGCTCGTACCTTAGCAGTAGTATCATTTTAGGAGTTCCAGAACTACAATGTAAACTACGTACCCCAATCAGAGATGATAGATACCAGTACGCCATGAAGCCTGACAATATCGCGAATGTAAACCTGAGCCAGCTTCTCCGAAGAGTAAATGGTAACCACAGAATAAAATGAGCTTACTTGGTCAATCTATCCATAATCACCCAAACTGCATCGAACTTCCTCTGAGTCAGTGGGAGCCTAACAATAAACTCCATAATGATGCTCTCTGATACGATCATAAAGAGAAAACTGTGAAACCCCACAAGCCTAAACTCAGCTCGGCTCGGAAACATCCAATCTAAAAATCTGGTTGGCCAAGGCCTGAACATCCAATGATAAAGGTTTCTCTACTACTGGTAGATATGCTAAACTGCCCAAACTCTCCGTCTTACGACTCAAGGCATCGGCAACCATATTGGCCTTCCCGGGATGGTATAGAATGGTATATCATAGACCTTAAGAAACTCCAACCACCTCCGCAGCCGCAAGTTAAGATCCTTCTGTTTGAACAGATGTTGAAGACTTCGGTGATCGGTATAGACCTCACAAGGGACACGATGAAATAGTGCTGCCAAATCTCAAGGCATGAATAATAGCAATACACCATATGAGACCCCGAACTAGTAGGCAATACCAACACTGGAGCTGTAGTCAAAGCAGACTTGAGGTTTTGGAAGCTCTCATCACACTCCTCGGTCCATGTGAAAGGAGCACCCTTCTAGGTCAGCCTGGTCATAGGTGCTGTAATAGATGAGAAACCCTCTACAAATCAACGATAATACCCCGCCAAGACAAGAAAACTCGGGATCTCCGTATCTGAGGAGGGTCTGGTCCAACTATGCACTTCTTCAATCTTCCTCGGATCTACCTTGATCCCCACACTCGATACTACATGACCCAAAAAATGCAACCTGAATTCACACTTCAAAATTTTTTCATATAACTTCTTTTCTCTCAAGGTCTGGAGCACAGTCCTCAAGTGTTGCTCATGATCCTCCTGGCTCCGGGGGTACACCAGAATGTCGTCAATAAACGCAATGATGAACGAGTAAAGATAGGTCTTGAATACACTGTTTATCAAGTGCATGAATTCTGCTGGAGCATTGGTCAGCCCAAAAGACATCACAAAGAACTCGTAATGACCATACCGAGTCGTAAAAGCAGTCTTTGGGATATCTGGCTCCCGAATCTTCAACTGATGATAGACTGAATGCAAGTCGATCTTAGAGAACACTCTGGACCCTGAAGCTAATCAAATAGCTCATCAATACGAGGCAATGGTTACTTGTTCTTCACTGTAACCTTGTTCAACAAGCGATAATCAATACACATTCTCATACAGCCATCCTTCTTATTTCCAAATAATACTGGAGCACCCCAAGGCGACACACTGGTGTCACGCCTCCTTTTTCACCACCGGTAAGGGTAATAAGAGAGTTTTTCCACTTTAAGTGACATAATCAAAAATGGGATTATTTATTTAGAGTCGCCACTTGGGATAATTATATGGTGTCCCAAGTCACCAGTTTACATCCCAAATTGAGGAAATTTGACTCTGTTTAAATTGTCTGCGAACCAGAAATCCGGGTAAGGAATTCNGTTTAATTACTCACTTTTAGGATATATATATATATATATATTTGTATTTTTAACGTTTCTTATTATTCGATTATCTAAATAATTACCTCAATACGAGTCACGCGTACGTATACTCGTTTAGTTTGACGTGTCAAGAATCATGTCCCGCGTATGATGCAAGACTAAATTGCATAGTTTAATCATGTAATATATCTTACATTTTATGCACATTAACGATAAAAAATAATACACTTGTTAAGTGCTTAATGGAGTTTATTTCATGTGTGAGTGAAGTTGAGATGAAAACGGAGCTAAAGGGATGCAAATACGTCGGAACATACGTGAAAGGAGACACCCAGGCGATAGCCGGGCGACAAAACCAAACAACCTGACCCTGCCTGGCGTTAGCCAGGCGTTAGGGATGAAACGCTAGCCCTAGCCTGGCGTTAGCCAGGCGTTAGGGCCCAAACGCCAGGGTCCCCAGTTCGGCGACAAACCGAGTTTTGACGAAATTAAGTGTTTCTCAATTGAAATAAAGATCCCCTATACGTTAAAGGTTGGTCCAAAGCTTATAAGTAAACTCCACAACTAAAAATATTCCAATCACATTACACTCATGTACACAATTTTTAGCTTGCTAAAAATCATGTCACGCGTACGTGTACATAATTAATAGCACTTAATTAATATTTAAACTATTCAGCCCAAAGTCACGTGAACGTATATCTTGAGTTAATAAA
>MDKJ01337592.1:0-11750 GCA_005239525.1 Nicotiana knightiana | reverse complement strand
GAGTAACTTTGGTATGAGTGAACTCGTGAGTGAATGGGTGTTCATAATTTGTGACTTTTATCCAATTCCGAGACATGGGACCAAGGAGGCTTTTGAGCGATTTTTCAATTTCTTGCTTTAACTTTGATTTCATTAGCTAGATTAGTTTCTTGTAGTTATATTTATGTTATGTAATTTATTTTGGCTAGCTTTGGGCCATTCGGAGTTGGATTTGTTACACCCCATATTTACGTACGTTAAAGTACACCATAAGTAAATTGATGAAAGCTCGGAAGTGAGGTGTTACATCCCGTATTTCCATACGTTAAAGTTTCGTCGTAAGTTAATCGACGTAAGTTTGGGAATGCGATTATTTTGGAATTCTAAGTATTATGCTATTTCAAAACAAGTGATAAGTAAATTTGTAAAGGTGAAAGGGTAAGCAAATCGAAGAAAATGAATTTCGTCGAAGTTTGTCATTTTAAGACAAAAATACGGTCCAAGCTACAATACCCCGTATTTATGAACTAGTGTCATATAAGATACCACATGACAATGATAGTAAGGTGTATACAGTATGTTAAAAGTGAATAATATTTTAAGTAATTTGAGATTATTCTTAATTATGTGGGTAATTGGTTAATTATTAGTTAATCGGAGATTAATTAATTAATTAAGGAATTAATGACTAATTAATTAAGATATTGGATAAAATTAAGGAGCCATCCCCAACGTGGCAGCAAGCTGAGGCTTAATTATGTGATTCTTACCCACAAAACAAGTGGCACATTTAGAAGGTTTGTTATGACTAAGTCACCACATAAGTGGGACCCACACCCAAAAGACTAACGAGAGCTCTTTAATTCATTTTGGATCTCTACAATTCAAAGAGAGCTTCAGTAAAGATAATGTTGCAATATTAATGTGAGTTACTTTAAAAATTCATACAAAGATGTTATTATGTAATGGCAACGTGAATTTGTAAATTCTAAGGGAGCACGATACAATCTTTCTCAAGAATATCATACGAATTTTCCTACTCCGGTCCGCCGTTACATGTTATCGCAATTGACGTATGTTAAAAGGATTTTCAAGAGAATCAGCTCAGGTATGTTAATGTTAAGCTCTTCCTTCATTTTGGGATGATCTCGTAATTTATATACATTAACCTAGTATCATAAGTTACAATATTTTTCCTTATTTGGACTTAATATTCAATTGAGTATTGTCTTCTTCCAGTCAAGAAAATGGAGGGTCTATATATATACAGTATTAAAGTATTTTCCCCACCATCGAGTTATAATCGGTGGGCATGCCCCTGTTGGGAAACCTCTGATCAAATGGTAAGTTATATACTAGGCCTACTGCGACAGAGCACCTATGAGCGAGCCCAACATGGCCGAGATACAGAGCCTAGTATGGCCAGGCGCCATACACGTTCCGAGCCTTATAGGGCTGGACATCTATTTTATTTATGATATTGAGAGAGTTGAGTCAATATCAGCAGGTAAGTATATCTCCAGATCATCTTTGACTCCCACTTACTTTCAGTTATTATATTATCAGTTCAATTTCAGCTTTCAGTTATTTTATTGCCTTGCATACTCGGTACGTTATTTCGTACTGACGTCCCTTTTTTTGGGGACGCTACATTTCATGTGTGCAGGTTCAGACAGACAGACAGACAGGTAGACCTCCCCAGTAGGTGTTGCCCGAGTTCAGCTTTATCGGTAAGCTCCACGTCCTTCGGAGTTGACGGGTCTATAGTTTTGTGTACATATTGTGTATATAGGTTATGGGTAGATCGAGGCCCTATTCCGATCGCAGTACATCTATCAGTAGTGGCAAACATATCCTGTCAGTTAGTGCAGTATGTTGGGCTTGTTGGCCTTGTATGTATATATTTTTTGGTTTGTCAGCTATAATAGTTATGACGGCCTTGTCGGCCTAGCTTTATATTGATGTTTAGTCAGCATTAGCTTCCGCTCATTTTTATATTTTGCTTTGCAAATTGTCTTGCAATGTGGCCATAGCCAAAGTATGACATTATATGTTCAGACCTGATGTTCTATACGTCAATACCACACAACAGGGGGGGTGATTTGTGTGGTGTGCAATTTTTGAGTGCAGTCTCTATAGAAGAACTTGGTTCTTCTTGGTGTTCCAACTTCTACAATTTGTGGAAAAGTTATTGCAGAATTTAAAGAACACAACAATTTTTACGTGGAAAACACCTGGCTCAAAGGTGAAAAAACCATGACCTACTTCCCAGTAGGATTTTCCCAAACTATTCATTATATCAATGAGCCAAACAACATTTACAAAATAAACTCTTTTGTAAACCTAAGGACTAACTCTAATCCCTTTGTCGCAAACTAGCCTCTAGCTATTTGCGACAAACTTCAAGTTAACTCTAACTTGAACAGTGTGTACAAATTACAAATGCTTCTAGATAAAGCTGAAAGATATAATATATAATCACCTACTACGAATGAACTAGACTAAAAGACAACAGATGGAGCTGGTTCTTCTAGTTGTTTCAAGTAGCTTTTGTGTCGCAGAAGGATTCTGCTTGCCAAATTGCTTTGGTAATTTTGCTTTGAGTTCTTGTTTCACTTCTGTGTTTGTGCTTTATTTCTTCAGCAGGAATGCTTCAACATTTAATAGAGTCAGTAGTTGAGACGTTGTTGTTCAGTTTTAATACAACTCTTCCTTGGTGGAAGAGTTTGAGTTTATCTCAACTTCCTAGATCTCGATTCTGTCCTACCTGAAATCGAACTCCATCTTCTTATCAATTTGCAACCTTTTCTCTTAGGATATAACCTCTTAGTTCTAGATAACCTCTTAGTTCACAGATAATGTTATCTCCTGTACATGGACACTTCTCGTGCCAATGGGTCTATTTGACTATGTTTGCCCTGATGGACCTGGTTCAATTGGGTTGGCATTTGTCAATCTTCAAAACCATGCAGTGACTTGATTAAAAAAATTCCCCTTTTTTATGATGACAAACTCTGTGCTTAACCCTGTACATACTTTCGTTTTCTTAGCAAATCCACTAGGCAGGAGCTAGGGCCAGTTTTATTAATACTAAAAAATGAAAAAGAACCACATAGGAAGAGTAAAAATAAGGGGGACAATAGCACCAATAATGTTGCCTCTATGCCTTGGCTATATAATCACTCCTCTGCGCCTCACAATGCCCTTATGGCAGCCTCATGTAGAGGAATCATGGTGTAGATGCCGGCAAAGTCTCATGAGGGCGTATAATCTTATAGCCATTTGGATGTCTTTCCAAAGGCATAGGGCTAGAGCAACACAAACTGGGCTAAACCTTACCTTACTAATCCTATTGAGGCAAATAAAAAGCCTCACCTACTAGCATGCATGTAAAAAGAAAGAACTAGCTAGTACTAAATATTCTATGATCATCACAGAGTTTATAACATACTCTGTGATGATATTACATAAAACTATGCTAATGTGATGGTAGAATAAGAATATGTAGACATAACAATGGTGTCCTATCTTCTCTAATTTTATGAAGTCTTCAACTTTTAACCGCTTGTCTTCCTCCTCTACCCTCTTCATAATGTCTTCAAATTTCATGCTTTCTTCTTTGAATGAGTGGACTTTGTTGATGTAGTTAGATAAACCTATTTTTGTTTGGAAACTCTCATTGGGAGTCCCCTTATATTTGCATCTTCATTCACCCTGCCGTCCCAACTTCTTTCCCTTGTTCGACTCTTCTTGCTTTTTCCACTATGAATAGGTGATAAATCACCTTTTCTTGCTGCCTCTGCCCGGTATTGATTTAGTATATCGTCTTCCTCACCATCTACATATGTATCTCTGCCCATAATCACCGGATTTGGCATGTCTCGATCAAAGCCTTGCGTCACCATAATATTTCCTTCCTACTTAACTAAAACTGTCTTGTTTTGTGCTGTGTTTTGTTATTTGCTCCTGCTTCTACTCACACGACCAGTGCTAAAAGAAATTGTATTTGTTGTTTCCCAGCTGCACTTGAAAGTGCTGTTGTTTTCTTCTGAGTAACAAATGATGCTGCTACAAATTCCTGCTGCGGCTGCTGTCCAGTTTCTGACTTTGTTGTTGCAGCATCGTGCATTTTTTCACTGTGCTGCTGTTTTTCAATAGCTGCTTGTGCTTCTGCTGTTTGTTCCTCCACTGATTTCACAGCTGGTATGATTGCATTACTCTGCTGTTGTTGTCCAGGCCTTGTTGCATTTTTCAGTAAAGAAATACCTGCTGTTCTTGGTCCAACATGTTGCCTTCCAGTTTGATTTGATCTTCTAGCAACTATATTTTCCTTTTGATTGGTTTTTACACTATGTTGCTGCCCAGATTTAATTGATGCTGATTTTCGAGCATCTGTAGGATTTGCAATTGGACCAATCTATTTTAATGATGTTGCTACAGCTTGATTCAAGCTTCCTGTAGGAGTGTTTCTAGGAATAAATGCTGGAGCATTGATGTTTAATTTGTTGTTTGGACTAACTACTGTTGCTCCAGCAGGTTGTGGCATTGCTAAGCCTTCAAGCTCCTCACCTGCACTGTCCAAACCAGCCTCTTGATTATCCTCTTCAGATGAATAACCAGCAACACCATCACCCCAGTCCTCGTCATCATCCTCCTCGTGTTGGTCAGCCCAAAGCCTAGATTTGATAGCCATCCCCCTCACGTTAGCTTGTATAACATCATTGTTATTCCCAGTTGAAAGCATAAGCTGCCCAGATTCACCTTCAAATTCCCCACACGACTCAAAGATTGCGAAGGGACCTCAAATACGGAGGTGTTCAAAGCGACCAAAGGTTGTTTAATCATAGTAGAATTCATCATAATTTCATTCTGGGCATTATTGATGATTTGTTCAACATGAGGATTTGAAAATTGCAACATAGGTGCATTGGAGGGAATATCCTGATTAGAGGTGTTTAGCCCAACCTTATTAACAGTAGCATTAACAACATCAGCTTTGAAGTGTTGTGCTAAAGGATTTGGAATCAAATTTCCAGTGAAAGCATGCATTGGGTTCATATTTTCAAAAATTTGAGCCCCAAGAGAAGAAACATTTAACGCCGCTTGGGTCGAGGAGCTGTTTTGATCTAGGTTTTGTGCGTTATTACTCATCACCAGCTGCAAATTCTCTCCAGCAATCTTCCCAACATTGCCAAGAGTAGCAAAAAGATTCAAATTATTTCTGGAAATCTGCTCAACCTGTTTCACCTTCTTTTTGCTTGGAGTACGTGTTTTGCTGGACACCATTGTCCAATCTTTCTCAGCTAAATTCTGAGCTGAACCATCACCCTTAGCCCCATCTTTTGGATCATTAAACTTCCCAGCAACTAGAAGATTATTGCTGGACAATTCAGATGTTCGACCAAGTGCATGTCCACCCTTAAAATCCTGTTTTTCCCCTTCTAAAACCAGAGGAACACTCTTCACAGTTCCAGGTTTAGAACCTGGTTGTTTTTCTTCAGCAATCATATCATTTGTTCCATCTTGTACATTCTCCACCCCTCGATCATTAACAGCTTGAATCCCTGATTTAGATCGATCACCACCAGTAATTCCAACCCTCAAAAGAGCTGTTTGAACACCAGCAACAGCTTGATCATCCACCAAATATTGAGGCTGCGTAACATCCTCGATCACTGCCTTAACACCTGTAGCAACTGTACCATCACCAGTTGCATTTACAGCTGTAGAGACTATTTTATTATTAACTACAATTCCATCATTAGCCTTCCTAAATTGCAAAACTACACCAGGTCGATCATCGGTCACCTTTAAACCTACAGCAGTTGACACACCAGCTCCATCCTTAATAGAATGTAAATTATCATATGCTTGCACAACTGGATTTACTGCATTGAGAATCATAGCTAAGGCCGTTTTAGCAGGAACATCTTTTGTAGGTTTAGGTGGACCTTTATCAACCTTTGAAACATCACCTACAGAAATATGTTCATCTACTCGATCCATCACATTAACCTTTTGTTTTCCTCCATCTATTTGTGTAACTTGCTGCTCAATCACAGATTCCTTTTGTGCATTAAATTCCAGTTGTCCTTCTCTTTTGGCATTAAGAAAATCCCTAGCATCACCCTCTAGCCTCTCTACACTGTCCAAGCCCTCAATCTCATTCACTGGGACATCATCATCTATCTGATTCCTCCATCGGCATGCTTTTTCATCATGTCCTTGGTGCTTGCAACATCTACAAAATTTTGGTAAGTTGTCATACACGATCACCTGATAATGCTCTACTGATTTCCAGCATAGTTATCCACTATATGAATCCTAACTCTTTTAGGATGCTTGTCCAGTAGGTCTAATAAGACCTTAACCCTTGCCGTACTTGGTCGCGTTCGATCTTGAGTCGCTTTGTCCACAACAAAAGGCTTTCCCACTGCTGAAGCTATAGACAACAATGACTTTCTTGCAAAAAAATTCGCAGGCAGATCAGGTAACGAGATCCAAACAACTGCCTTTGAAGTTTCTTCACATGGATTAAAACCAATCGTCCATGGAAAGGTTCTAAAGAATAATTCCTCACCCTTTGCCTTAACATATCCAGTAGATTTTAACAGAGCTTGAACATAATCTTCAAACAAATCAAACCTTACCAGGATATGTCGATATTCCAACTGTCCCACATTACAATAACCTTTTATATCGAACTGTTTTGGAATGGCTTGTCTCAGATCGTTTATGACTGGTTTTCCATAAGAAAACTTGAGAATTACAGCTTGATGCAAACCTTCTTCAATGTTGAAAGCTTTAACCTCTTCAATGGTGAATTGCACAGTTGGTTCTCCATGTACCATGTTGACAGGAATCAAGTCGATTTTTGTCGAAACTGCGGCAGATTTATTTAGATGAACCTGGGAAGCGTATGTTTGTTTTTGCTTGATGTTAGAGAGTATTTCATTATGGTTTTGGATCGTCTCTCCCACAACAAAAATCTGGGGAGAGGTCACAGCCGCCATGGCTGCCCTACTATACCATAATTCGCTAGAGAGAAAAGAGAGAGCTAGAGAGCGTTTTTTTTTAATTTTTTTTTTAGCAAATATACCACTAGACATGCAGTCTAGTGGCTATTATATATAAAAAATCCCAAAAAATAGGTTTCCAAAATTACAAGAAGTCCCAAATAAAATCTAAAATGTACTAAGCTACTAGCAAATTTAAACGCTAATAATGTAAAAATAGAAATACCAACTATTACAACATGCAAAGCTGAAAGATTCAATCTCCTGATAGTGTAAGTGAATCCAAAGGCCAATAGCAAATACCAAGTAGCACCTCTAAAGCTCTCACCAGGCGCCAATGTATGCATTCCAAAGGCAAATGTGGACTACAAACAACTACACCAATCGATTGATCTAATGAGCTCTAATCCATCAAAATCATCTTCCTTTGTATGGCTTGTTCTGCACATTGTCATCACACCCCTAGGTTGAGCATGAAACCATGCTAATACCACTGGGAAGTGCAATACCAATGTCCAGAAACATATAAGCTCAAGATCAGCTAGATTTTTCACATTTGGACTTCTCATCACAATATCATGTTGCACCATCCATAACCTGCTTCTCCTATAACTCCTTTTCACTATCAAGATACTTCCAATGTACCCTAACAACACACAATTTAAAACAAACCCAATATGCTGAAGTGGGTTGAAGTGTGCTGAAGTAGTTCGCTGAAGAATTCTGCTAAAGTGTGCTGAAGTTGTCTGCTGTAGTGTGCTGAAGTATTCTAAAGTGTGCTGCATTGTGCTGAAGTTATCTGTTGAAGTGAGCTGAAGTAGTCTGCTGAAGTGTGCTGAAGCATGCTGAAGTGTGTTGATTTGTGCTGAAGTAGTCAGCTGAAGTGTGCTGAAGTAGTCTGCTAAATTGTGCTGAAGTGTACTAACTTATGCTAAAGTAGTCTGAGTGGTGTGCTGAAGTGATCTGAGTATTGTGCTGAAGTAGTCTGCTAAAGTGTGCTGAAGTGTGCTGAATTATGCTGAAGTAGTCTGAGTGGTGTGCTAAAGTGGTCAGTGTAATGATGCACCATCCATAACCTGCTTCTCCTATAACTTTTGTGAACTATCAAGATACTGCCAGAATGAGCATGTAACCATGCTAATACCACTGACATGTACCCTAATAACACACAATGCAACACAAACCAAAAGAGATAAGCAGGTAGGTGCATAAACAATTCATATGATACCATTAATCTGGTACTCTCCTCTTTGTTATTCTGACCCTAAGATTAGGAATTTAGGATTTTTCAAGATTGATTAAACTCCTCCATGCACAAGGCAGTTCAGAAAATGAGTGAAATTCAGATGTACCTGCAAAAGAAAAAAAATGTTAGCTATAAAATCTGCCGCTGAGTTTCCTTCTCTGAACACATGCTGGAAGATCACATTGAGGTTTTCATTCATCTCCTTGATCCTCTTCACGTCCTGAACAATAGCCCATGGAGAATCCCATTCCCCTTCAATCACCTTCTTCATCACCAATGAATCTGTCTCCAAGATGAGGGGGTGAAGGTTATGTTCTAGACAATATTCCAGCCCTTGAACAATGGCCTTAGCTTCTGCTACTACATTTGTTGTCTCCCCCAAGTCTACTGCCTTTGCATAAAATAGATCCTCTTCATCATTCCTCACGCAGAATCCTAGTGAGCTAGGACCTGTATTACCCGTTGATGCCTCATCTGTATTGCATTTGTACCACCCTTGGAAAGGAAGCTGCCATGTGACTCTCCTTGTAATTATAACAGGCTCGTATCTTTCAAATTATTGTATCATATCTGGCCATAACAAAGGAATATTAGGTAACCAACCGTACCTCACCATTGCCAAGTAATGTAATGTTCTATTTACTTCATGGATCACCCTGTGTGTAGAAACTGCACCTCCATGTTTTCCTGCATTTCTCCTCTTCCAAAGTTCCCAAGTAATAATAGCTGGAGTAGCTTGAAACAATGGCTTTAGTTTAGGACAATATTGTGCATTCCACAAGTGTCTGATGACTTGCTTCAATTGCACCAGTGGCACTGTGATTCCTGTTGCTCCCATAAATAAATTCCACACTTTAGAGGCAGTAACACTAGTGAGGAATATGTGCTCAATGGTTTCCTCTTGTGGCTGTTGACAACACCAGCATTTAGACACCACAATCTGCCCTTGTCTTATCCAAGTGTCATCAGTAGCAATATCCCCCCTCTACAGTCTCCATAAGAAAAAAGAAACCTTAAATGGTAATCCTTTTATCCACACATGCTTGAATTCATTTTGAGGATTAGATCTATGTCTTAGAATTTGCCAAGCACTACTCACACTGAACTTACCCGATGGGGTTGGCATCCAGTATGGGTTGTCCCATTGTTCCTCGCATCCCTCATAATGTACATTGGACTTTACATGTTCAGCAATTTCCTCTGTAAAGTTTTGCTCCAGTAACTCCTCATTCCATGTTCCTTCCTGAGTTAATTCTGATACATCTTGAAGATCTTCATTGATATGAAAATCTTCTGGAATTACATGATATAGTGCTCCCAAACCTGTCCAATTCTCATGCCGTATGTTTGTTTTTCCACTATTCAACTCCCATAGAATCTCATGCTCCACATCCTCCTTAGCATTCAGCATTTTCCTCCAAACATGGGATCCTTCTCTAAACTGAACTACTATCGGCAACTCTTTCTTACAATATTTGTTCCACATGAAGTTGGACCATAGTGGCTTTGTAGTTCTAAACCTCCACCAAAGCTTAGCAAATAATTCCTTAGAGACATCATGTAAGGATCTTAAACCCAATCCCTCTTCTTCTTTAGGTAGACATAGGTTTTGCCAAGAAGCCCAGTGCCTGCTTCTTCCCTCCTCCTGTGTGCTCCAAAAAATCTTGCAAACAACTTATGGAGATGTTCTAAAATGTTCTTTGGAGGGTCCAGAACTGAGAGCATATGAACTGGTATGCTTTGCAATACACTAGAAATAAGTGTTGCTTTACCCCCAAATGATAACAAATTGCCTTTCCATGAGTGCAGCTTATCTTTCACCTTCTTGATAAGATTATCATAGTATTCCTTTCTCCTTCTAGTATAGAAAATAGGGCATCCAAGGTATGTAAAAGGGAATTTACCTCGTGTGAAACCATTAATATCCCCCACTGCTTGAGAAATTCTATGACCCACCTTAGCATGCATGTAGTAGGAACTCTTAGCTTTGTTTATCATCTGACCAGACACTTTCTCATAATCTCCCAACAGTTTCATTATTTTGCTCAAAGATGAAGGATGAGCAGATGCAAATATAATAGTATCATCAGCATAAGCTAGATGATTCAAAGGATCTGACCATTTAGGCATTCCAAACCCCACAAAGGATTTATCCTCAAACAGTTTGTTCAAGGATCTTGATAACACCTCAGCTGACAATATGAACAAGGCTGGAGACAAGGGATCACCTTGTTTCACACCTCTAGTAGACTTGAAAAATCCTGACGCTTGTCCATTCACCAATACAGAATACCAATTGTTTGACACCAGATTCCAAACCATGTTAATGAAGTGTTCTGAGAACCCCATCCTTCTCAACACATGAAGCAAATATTTCCATGAGACCCTATCATATGCCTTAGCCATATCCAACTTAATTACCACATTAGCTGGCTCCCCTTAGCCTTATATCTATCACTATCTCTCGTGTCAATAGGATGTTTTCAAATATACTCCTACCCTTCACAAATCTTGATTGACTAAGAGATATCAGTGATGGCAGAAACTTCTCCAACCTGTCATGTAGAACCCTTGACATCACCTTGTTAACAAAATTGCTCAAACTGGTAGGTCTTAAGTAAGAAAAGGTCTCCACTCTAAGCTTCTTTGGAAATAGAACTAGATTAGTATGTGTTATGGATTTTGGTAGTGTTGCTCCCCCATAAAAATACAGAACCATATCGTGTATGTATCTACCAACAATATCCCAACAAGATTGATAGAATAAACCAGTGAATCCATCAGGACCACTAGCACTATCCCCACTAAGTCCAAATACAACCCCTTTCACTTCTTCAACTGTTGGCAACCTACTTAACTCCATATTCTGCTCCAATGTAACCATGGATGGTACATTATTTAATAACGAGAAATCAGAGGTATCACATTCATTGGAGAATTGTCTTCTATAGAACTCCACTGCAGCATCAACCATTTGCTCTTGACTTTCAACCCATATCCCACTAGCATTTTGTTTCCTCTTCAATTGCAGTTTCTTTCTTTCTCCATTCACATGATTGTGAAAAAATCTAGTGTTCCTGTCCCCTTCAGCAAACCAATTCATACCAACCTTTTGCTTCCAATATTGCTCCTCAATGCTCAGATATTTCTTCAACTCTGATTGAGCCCTTTGTAGAACAATTCTATGTTCAATTGTTGGCTCCTCCTCAAACAACATCTCCTTGACCTTAACTATGTCTTCCAGGATAGCCAGCTGCTTGAATATATCTCCAAAAAGTGTCCCTACTCCACTTTGATAGAGCTTCCTTTACCTTCCTGAGCTTCTGCTTGAACATCAGAAATGGATCACCTATAAAGTCAGCTTCCCAATTCTGTCTCACCACCTCCTTGAAAGTATCATGCTTGGTCCAGAAATTTAGGAATCTGAATGGATTGATACAACTGATAGTCTGCTCACCACAACTCATCAGCAAAGGAGCATGGTCTGAACCAGTTCTAATAAGATGTTC
>MDKJ01065493.1:0-18188 GCA_005239525.1 Nicotiana knightiana | reverse complement strand
GTGCAGGAGAAGGAGATGACGGCCGTGGTTCACTGCCTTAGAACCTGGCGTCATTACCTATTGAGAGCCCACTTTCTTGTCAAAACAGATAATGTGGCGACAAGTTACTTTCAGACTCAGAAGAAGCTGTCACCCAAGCAAGCTCGGTGGCAGGATTTCCTAGCAGAATTTGATTACTCACTGGAGTACAAACCCGGTAAGGCCAATGTTGTTGCCGACGCCCTAAGTCGGAAGGCTGTGCTAGCAACCATTGTTAGTACCACCACTTGTAATATTCTGGATGCCATAAAGCAAGGGATGCAGCACGATCCAGTAGCAAAACAACTTCTTGACTTAGCTGCCCAAGGCAAGACCAAGAAGTTCTGGACAGAAGATGGGATCCTTTATACCACTGGCAGGAGAGTCTTTGTGCCAAAATGGGGGAGCCTAAGGCGCACCTTGATCAGGGAAGGGCACGACACTGCTTGGGCTGGGCATCCAGGCCAAAAACGCACCTTGGCATTGTTGGAGTCGGCTTATTATTGGCCACACATGAGAGACGATATCGAGGTGTACGTCCGAACGTGCCTTGTATGCCAGCAAGACAAGGTGGAACACAAAGTACCCGGAGGCTTGCTTGAGCCATTACCCGTAGCAGAAAAACCATGGGACAGCGTCACCATGGACTTCATTACATGCTTGCCGAACTCAGAAGGTTTTGGCACCATTATGGTGGTAGTCGATCGGTTCTCAAAATATGCAACTTTCACTGCCACCACTGCAAATTGCAAAGCCAAGGAGTCAGCACGGTTATTTCTCAGGGACGTGGTCAAACGTTGGGGCGTTCCAAAGCACATAATCAGCGATCAGGATCCCCGGTTCACCGGAGCTTTCTGGAGGGAATTATTCAGTTTGTTGGGGTCGGAATTACATTTCTCCACCAGCTTTCACCCACAAACGGATGGGCAAACGGAGAGGGTCAACGCCCTCCTTGAGCTATATTTGAGGCACTTTGTAAGTGCAAATCAGAGGGATTGGGCAAAGCTGCTTGATACTGCCCAATTCTCATACAATTTGCAGCATAGTGAGTCCACGGGGAGGAGTCCATTCGAACTAGCAACTGGGCAGCAGCCTAACACACCCCAAACCTTGCCAGTAAGTTCAGAATTAAGGAACCCAGGGGCATTCCATATGGCAAAGGCTTGGGAAGAACAAGTAGATATGGCTAGATCCTACTTGAACAAAGATGCCCGCAAGATGAAGAAGTTTGCTGATCGGAAATGACGACCGGTGCACTACCGCATTGGGGACAAGGTAATAGTCAAGCTCAATCCCCGTCAATTCAAGTCCTTAAGAGGCGTCAACCAGAACTTAATCCGACGCTATGAGGGACCGTTTGAAATTATTGCCAAGGTTGGCAAAATCTCCTTCAAGCTTAACATGCCTGGCCACTCGAAAATCCATCATGTCTTCCATGCGTCTCAACTCAAGCCTTATCACGAAGACAAGGAGGACGCTGAAAGAGGGCAGTCTGGCCGCGCTCACATATTCATCCCTCCTTCTGCCCTCAACAAGAAAATCGAAGAAATTGTCGACCATCAACTGGTCTGAGGAAAAGGGTGGGCCAATTCAAGCACCCAATTTCTGGTGCATTGGAAGGGACAGCCGGCCGATGAAGCGACATGGGAGAAATATGAAGATCTTTGGCAATACAAAGATCAGATTCGTGACTACTTGAATCTCTGTGGCGCCGCGGTCGTCGCCAATTCAAGCGGGGGAGAGTGCGCCGACCTGCCTGATCCTTCCTATATTTTCCCGCCATAAGCTGCCCAAAATTCAAATCTGCATGGCTAGACAAATTCAAAAACCAGCAATGATCACCCTTGCAGCATGTCTGGCAGCCCTTTCAGCAGGCCTGGCAGCCCTTTCAGCAGGCCTGGCAGGATGATTGCTTCCCAGCACGCCTTACAGCTTTTGAAGCATCCCTGACTGGAATCATTGCTGCACACCATGCCTGGCAGCAGCTTTAGTTTACTTTTCTTGTAATTCCAGGCATGTCTGGGTAAATAAGCCTATAAATACTTGTACAAAGACAGCAAATAGGCATCTCATTTTTTACTTGTAAAGTTCCTTTCTTCTTAATATAATTTGAAAATTGGCCTTGGTCCCCGGACAACTAGCTAGCTAAAACGCTACTGCCTAGTTTAAGTCCAAGTCAAGGATACAGCACAAAAACATGCTAACAATGGCAAACACTTCTTACACACAAAGCTGGAAAGAAAATAAAGGAATGCACACAAAACGCTTTGGAGGCCAATGCCAATTTTCTGATATATTGAAGACGAAGGGAAATTTACAAGTATTGAGATACCTATCTACAAGGCTTATACAAGTATATATAGAATTATTGGCTGGATTACAAAGAAAGACAAAAAAAAGATGATGTCAGGCATGATGTAATGCACTCATTGCTGTCAGGCATGCTGCAGAAGCACTCGTTGCTGCCAGGCATGCTGCAGAAGCACACATAGCTGCCAGGCATGCTGCAGAAGCACACATAGCTGCCAAGCATGCTGAAAATGTACTCATTGTTGTCAAACATGCTGGTTTTGAACTTGATCAGTTGTTGCAGATTTGAATTTTTGGGCAGCTAAGGCGGGAAAATTTGTGAAGAATCCGGCGGGTCGGTGCACTCTCCCCCACTTGAATTGGCGACGACCGCGGCGCCACAAATATTCAAGTAGTTGCGAATCTGATCTTTGAATTGCCAAAGATCTTCATATTTTTTCCACGTTGCTTCCTCGGGAAGCTGTCCCTTCCAATGCACAAGAAATTGGGCGCTCGAGATGCCCAACCTTTGCCTCGGACCAATTGATGGTCGATAATTGCCTCAATCTTCTTGTTGAGGGCAGAAGTTGTGATAAATATTTGGGCACGGCTGGACTATCTCCTTTCTACATCTTCCTTATCTTCATAATAGGGCTTGAGCTGAATCGCATGGAAGACGGGATGGATTTTCAAATGGCTAGGCATGTCCAGCTTGAAAGAGATCCTGCCAACCTTGGCAAGAATTTAGAATGGCCCCTCATACCGTCGTATCAAATTCTGATTGACACCTCTTAAAGACTTGGATTGACGGGGGTTGAGTTTGACCATTACCTTGTGTCCAATTCGGTAGTGCACCGATCTGCGTTTTCGATCAGCAAACTTTTTCATTTTCCGTGCAGCTTTGTCCTAGTAAGATCTGGCCATATCTACTTGCTCCTCCCAAGCCTTCGCCATATGGAACGCCCCTGGCTTCTTTAATTCTGAATTCACTAGCAAGGATTGAGTCGTGTCAGGCTGCTGCCTCGTTGCTAGTTCGAATGGACTTCTCCCGGTAGACTCACTATGCTGCAGATTGTATGAGAATTGGACAGTATCAAGTAGCTTCTCCCAATCTCTCTGATTCGCACTCACAAAGTGCCTCATGTACAGCTCAAGGAGGGCATTGACCCTCTCCGTTTATCCATCCGTCTGCGGGTGAAAACTGGTGAAGTGTAATTCCGACCCAGACAGAACAATTCTCTCAAAAAAGCACCAGTAAACCGGGGATCACGATCGCTAATGATGTGCTTAGGAATGCCCCAGTGCTTGACCACGTCCCTAAGAAATAAACGTGTTGCCTCCTTAGCTTTGCAATTCGTGGTGGTGGCAGAGAAGGTTGCATATTTTGAAAATCGATCAACCACCACCATGATGGTGCCAAAGCCTTCCGAATTTGCTAAGCACGTAATGAAGTCCATGGTGAAGCTGTCCCATGGTTTCTCTACTACTGGCAAAGGCTCAAGCAAGCCTCCTGGTACTTTGTGCTCCACTTTGTCTTGTTGGCACACAAGACAGGTTCGAACGTACACTTCGATATCGTCCCTCATATGCGGCCAATAATAAGCTGACTCTAATAACGCCAAGGTGCGTTTTTGGCCCGGATGCCCTGCCCAGGCGGTGTCGTGCCCCTCCTTGATTAAGGTGCGCCTAAGGCTCCCCCATTTAGGCACAAAGACACGCCTGCCAGTTGTATAAAGAACTCCATCTTCTGCCCAGAGCTTCTTTGTCTTGCCTTGGTTGGCCAAGTCAAGAAGTTGTTTTGCCACCGGATCATGCCGCATCCTTGCTTGATTGACCCCAGAATGTCACAGCTGGTTGTACTAACAATGGTTGCTAGCATAGCTTTCCGACTTAAGGCGTCGGCAACAACATTGGCTTTACCTGGTTTGTATTCCAAGGAGTAATCCAATTCTGCCAATAAGTCCTGCCACCGAGCTTGCTTGGGTGACAACTTCTTCTGAGATTGAAAATAGCTTGTCGCCACGTTATCCGTTTTGACAACAAAGTGAGCTCCCAATAGATAATGACGCCAGGTTCTAAGGCAATGAACCACGACCGTCATCTCCTTCTCCCGGACGATGTACTCCGTGTACTCACGCTCCGCATCATTTAATTTTCTGCTATCAAACGCTACTGGATGTCCATCTTGCATAAGGACTCCACCAATAGCAAAATTTGATGCGCGTGTGTGAACCTCAAAGATTCTGAAGAAGTCAGGCAAGCCAAAACACGTTCCTCTGTAATGGCAGACTTAAGACCCTTGAAGTCGTCTTGACATGAATCATTCCACTCCCAAGGGTGATCCTTTTTTAATAAATCAGTGAGCGGGGCGGCAATTGCTGAATAGCTAAGAATGAACCGCTGGTAATAGTTGGCAAGGCCAAGAAAGGACTGTAATTCGGTTACCTTGGGTGGGGCCTCCCAATCTCTGATTGCTACAACCTTGTTACTATCCATACGAATATGCCCCTGACTGATTGTATGCCCCAGAAACTGCACTTGGGGTTGAGCAAACGAACATTTCTCCTTCTTCACGAACAGATTGTTTGCCTTTAGAACCTCGAAAACTTTGCGGAGGTGAGCAAGATGCTCCTCCATACAGCTGTTGTATATCACGATATCATCAAGGTAAATGACAACAAACTGATCCAAGTAAGGATTGAACAGCTTGTTCATCAAGGTGCAGAAAGTAGCGGGTGCGTTGGTCAAGCCGAACGACATAACCATCCACTCAAAAGCTCCATAGCGACTAACACAGGTTGTTTTTAGCTTGTCTCCTTCGCCTAAACCTGATAATATCCCTTCCGTAAGTCCATCTTGGAAAACACCTTGGCCTGGCCAAGACGATCCAACAAGTCTGCAATCAAGGGGATGGGATCTTTGTTCTTCACCGTGACTTTGTTGAGAGCACGGTAGTCTATGCACAACCGCAAGGATCCGTCTTGCTTCTTTTGGAACAAGACTGCTGCGCCGAATGGTGCCTTTGATGGTCTAACATGCCCCGCTTCCAGCAGCTCCTTTAGTTGTCTCCTCAATTCCTCCAATTCTGTAGGCGCCATGCGATAAGGACCCATGGCGGGTGGCTTGGCTCCCGGGATCAGCTCAATTTGATGATCAACTTCCCTACGGGGGGGTAACCGTTTGGGAAGATCCTCGGGCATGACATCCTTGTTCTCATCGAGAACCTGCTGTACGCAATGGGGCAGGGCTTCCTCAGCCTTGTGGTCTTCGATTTCAGTTACAACAGCAAGAAATGTGGCCTCACCCCTCTTGAAGCCTTACAAGATCTGCATCACGGACAGTTGGCCCACGACCCGTGGCACACGAATAGTTGGTACCACACAAGGACCCCTCGGATCCCAAATGTAAATCTGGTTAAAACCAGGAGAAATGAAAGCCATCACTTCACAGTAGTCCAGACCAAGTACAATATCGAATACGTCCATGGGTGCAACAAAGAAGTTAATGCACCCTTGCCAAGCACCCAAGTTGAGCTACACATCGCGAGCAACTCCATTGACGTTGGTAAGATTGGTGTTGACTGTCTTTAGCAAAGAATTGCTGGGACTAAACACAAGGCCAAGGGACTTAGCCTTTGCTTTAGTCACAAAATTGTGGGTGTCCACCATAATGCGAACGGAATGTCCATTCAGCTTAGCATCGACGAACAATGATCCCTTCTCCTTCAATCAGGGCTCCTTGCCCATCACAGCACCAAGCAAATTTTGACCCATTTGAGCAAGGTCTGGCTTGTCTCGAACAACCTGCTTTAAGGCAGGCTCCTTAGTCAGCAATGCTCCAAGCATCATGTGGCCAAGAAGAGCCACATCACGCCTCTCCTGAGCAGCAGGTTCACCAGCATGTGCAGCACCTTCCGCTTGCCTCCGTTCCGCAGTAATCAAGACACCAAGCTTGCCTAAATATGGACAATCTTTGTAGTTTGGCTGGGGTCCTTACAAAGATAGCAGTCATTGCGAGGACTGTTTGCCTTCTTCTTTACGTTGTATTTGTCCCGCCAATGAGAACGGTCTTCTTCTCTTTTGAAATCCCAACCCGTGTTGGCAGTAGCAACTTGCATGCCTTTGTAGGCCCGATCTCCTCCCGGCTTGGTAGGCTTGCTCCTGGTGTCTTTGGCTTTTGTGGTTTCTGTCCAATAATCTGTCAATGACCCAGCAACGGCTATGGCTTCATCTACGTCTTCGACTTGACGTCGCTGCAACTCTTGTTTGGCCCAGTTTTGGAGGCCATCCATGAAGTAGAATAGCAAGTCATCGCTGCACATGTTCGAAATCTGCAAAATGAGCTTTGTGAACTCCTTCACATACTCCCGAATGGAAGTTGTCTGTTTGAGCTCCCTCAACTTCCGACGAGCCTCATTAACTACGTTTTGGGAGTAAAACTACCGCTTAAGCTCGAACTTGAACTGCTCCCAGTCTCGGATGGAACAAGTGCCCTTCTCTATATCTGCTTTCTTTCGCCGCCACCAAAGCATGGTGGTATCGGCTAAGTACATAGTTGCTGCCCGAATGTTGGCAGCCTCGTCAACAAGGTTAAGGTGCTCAAAATAGTCCTCCATCCTCTAGATGAAGTTCTCAACGTCTTTAGCATTCCTTTCGCCCGCCCTCGATTTTGGTTTCACGAACCAGCACCTGACCGGCGCCACCGGCAAGTCTAGCTGCCTCTGATTGCTGTTTAAGAGCCTTGATCTCTCCATGCAACGCTGAAACAGCGTCGGTCAACTAGAGCTCCAGGTTGGTCCGACCGTCTCTGTGCTCATCGGTCAGCTAGTCTATTGCTTCCTTGACGTTCCCAATCTCCTCTAAGGCAGTGGCTCAAACGAAGCGAAGTTGCCTTCAACAACTTCGATACGATGGTTTAAGGCGGCTAGGCCAGCCTCAGTTGGATCGATTTGTGTGTCTAGACGGCCTGAAGCAGACGCATCTCCGTCCCTACTGTGGCAAACCTCTTGTGGGGGTGGCTCATGAAATGCACCCTCCCCTGCTATGCCCAAGGCAGGATCTCGAACCTTGTTGGTTCCTCTCTCGCACGGTTGTTGCCAAAACCAGCATCCTCTCCGTCGTTTGCCATGTTATGTTGCCAAGGCTCCGATACCAATTGTCACGGGCTTAATTTCGACAAGCACCGTGAGGACAACTAGCTAGCTAAAACGCTACTGCCTAGTTTCAGTCCATGTCAAGGATACAGCACAAAAACGTGCTAAAAATGGCAAACACTTCTTACACACAAATATCCAGTTCGTTGGTGCAAGACTTGCTGGGCAGGTTAAGGAAGGCTTGTTGGTTCACAAAACTTGACTTAAGGTCTGATTATTGGCAGGTACGGATAGTTGAAGGTGATGAATTTAAAACTACATATGTTACGAGGTATGGCTCATATAAATTCCTTGTTATGTCGTCCGGGTTGACAAATGCCCCTGCTACTTTTTGCAACCTGATGAATGATGTGTTTTATGAGTATTTGGATGACTTTGTTGTTGTCTATTTAGACAACACATTGTTATCTATAGTCGGACCTTGGATGAACATATCTCACACTTAAGAAGGGTGATGTCTCGTTTAAGGGAGTACCAACTTTATGTGAAATTAGAAAAGTGTGAGTTTGCTGGACAAAAGATCAAATTTCTTGGGCACTTGGTGAGCCAGAAACAAGTGCGGATGGACCCGAAAAAGGTGCATGTCATTATGGAGTGGCAGGCGCCTAATTCTGTGAAAGAGTTGAGATCTTACCTTGGGTTAGCAAATTATTATCGAAAATTCATTGCGTGCTATTCAAAGAAAGTTGCTCATTTGACTGATTTGTTGAAGAAGAATGCTAGGTGGGCGCGGACTGAGAAATGATGTGCATTTGACATGTTGAAAGAAGCCATAGCCGCAGAACCTATCTTACTGCTTCCCGATTTTGAACTGCCCTTTGAAGTTCATATCGATGCTTCCGACAAGGCTATTGGAGGTGTGTTGGTACAAGACGGCCACCTAGTGGCGTTTGAAAGCAGGAAGTTGAATGAAGCATAGCAAATATATTCGGCTCATGAAAAGGAAATGGTTGTTGTGATCCACTGCTTGCAGATTTGGCGGGTGTATTTGCTGGGAACTAGATTCGTTGTGAGAACGGATAATGTGGCCAATACATTCTTCAAGACGCAGGAAAAGCTAAGTCTGAAGCAAGCACGTATGCAGGAATTATTGGCAGAATATTGGGAGCATAAGCCAGGAAGACACAACCAAGCTGCCGATGCATTAAGCCGAAAGGAGGTATTTGTTGATGTTTATTCTATTACTCGACTTGAAACTGATTTTCTTGATAAAATCAAGTCGTGTGCTACTAATGATCCACTGTACATCAAAACAATGAATCATGTGAGGGAAGGACGATAAGGCGGTACTGGATCGAGGACGATCTCCTCTATTTCAAAGGGGGTAGGAGATTCGTACTGCCACTTGGTGATGGGGTACGTCGTGAACTGTTGAAAGAGACGCATGATACTCTATGGGCTGGTCATCTAGGAATTGAAAGGATGATGGCTCCACTGTCCCGATACTACTTTTGGGCCAAGATGAAGCTTGATGTGGAAGCCTATGTAAAGAGTTTCTTGTGTCTCAACTTGATAAAACTGAGGGGAAGAAGGAGGCGGGTTTGCTACCACCTCTGCCTATTCTATAAGAACCATGGAAATTTGTTTCGATGGACTTTATTGGTGGGTTCCCTAAGGTCAATCGATTGTCGACAGTCATGATCGTGGTTGACAGGTTTTCTAAATATGTTGTTTTTATTGTTGCCACTACATATGTCCTTCAAAAGTTGTTGTTGAATTATTCAAGAATGTGGTTAAATATTTCAGTATGCCGAAGGACGTTATTAGTGACAGTGATGCTCGATTTACAGGTCGGTTCTGGACTCATCTGTTCAACTTGATGGGTACGAACTTGAAATTTTCAACGGCGAATCATCCCCAAACTGATGGCCAAACCGAGAGAATTAACCATCTGTTGGAAGAATATTTGAGGCACTTCGTGACTGCCAGTTAACGCAACTGGACAGATTTGCTAGATTGCGGCACAATTCTCTTATAATTTGCACAAGTCTCATCAACGGAGATGAGTCCGTTTGACAAGGTGTTGTTAAAGCTTACTCCGCAGATTTGGAAAAAAGATTTACAACCGAGTTAGGCATAGAGCCTTGGTTTCAAGGTATGATGATCCTTTTGAAGTTGCTGCAAAAATTGGTGAAGTTGCTTATCGACAGACGCTGCCCTAAAGAATGAAAATACATCCAACTTTCTATGTGAGTTTTCTAAAGCCTTATGTTGAAGATCCGACACAAAACAAAGAGAGCTCCTCCTGAGATGCGCACACAGCTTGAGGAAGAAATTGAGAAGATTCTTGCCACAAGGTTCTTGGGATGCATAAGAAGAATAGGGGGACAGAATTCCTGACTCAATGGAAAGGAAAGCCCGAGACAGATACGACTAGGGAAAAGGGTGCTTCATTGTGGCAATATGAACAGCAAGTAGAGGACTACTTGAAGTCAGCATCGACGAGGACTTCGAGTTCAACTAGCGGGGGTGGTTTGTTAGCCCCTAATATTGAGACGTGACGGATGTCGGGCGGAACCAATGTCAAGGGCTTGTACATTGCCCTTTGGCATGGTTTCATGTGGGTTTCACAAGTAATGTACGGAGCTAGGAGTGTGCTTAAGTCAGTGCACGGACTTGGGCAGGTCAGCTAGGCAAGGTTCATTGAGTGATGGCAAGGCAGCCTTGGATGTGGGCGGCGACGATGGCAAACGAAAACAGACGCATGGCATTTGGCCAAGGCATGAGTACGGATCAGTGGGACGGCAAGGCTGTGACGAAGACATTGTCATAAGCTAATGTGTGAGGCATGGTCAAATGACAAGGCAAGGCAAGTTAAAGACAAAGTGTGGGCAAAGTTGTGTGCAAGACATATTACAGTGGGTTAAAGTGCTAATGGTAGGACCATTTCGTGGGAAGTTCTCCATTACATGGTTAAGTGCTTGTTTATGCTATGATGTAATTGCCCCTTTGTAAATTGCCCCTTGTAATCTGCCAGTGGCAGACCTTATATATAGGTGGTGTATTTCTTTGGCTTGGGAGGACGTCAGTTGTGAGCCTTCCAACGGAGAGTCCTTTGTATATTCTGCGAGAATAATAAAAGGTTGGGTGTTTACCCGTAACTGTGTTGCTTCCGTTTCAGAAGTCTGAAATAATTCTAAGTCCTAAACAGTGGAGGAAAAGTAAGGCTGAGTAGCTTGAGTGTCAGGTTGTTGTCGTGCAGTGCCATTTGCGAAAAATTGGCCCGGTAACACCTGGTATAAAAGCTTTGCTCGTGATTTTGGATCTTGCGTGTGAGCGTGTGCAGAAGTTGGAGGCACTGATGGGTATGACTGACGACCCTCTGGTTTTGGACGATCTAATTACTGAGATTTATCGTCTAAAGGATGGATTGAATCAGTTTCGTGATACTATTCAACAAACATGTGAGGCCACAAATGTTCAAGTTGAAGAGCTGAAAAAGGAGAATGAAACTCTTAACTTGGAAATTGATGTTCTTCGAAGGACTTTGGTTGCTCCTGGCTGAGGAAGTGAAGAATGTTCTAAGGTAAAGATCCCAGAACCGAAGGCGTTTGGTGGAGCGCGTAGTGTTAAAGAGCTAGAGAACTTTCTATGGGATATGGAGCAATATTTTGTTGCTTCCAAAATTCCAAATGGGCAGAAAGTAACCAAAACAAGCATGTACCTAACGGGAGATGCAAAACTGTGGTGGAGAACTCGCATGGCCGACGACGAAAGTGTGGGGAGGCCCATGATCGATGCATGGGAAGAACTCTGAAAAGATATGAAGGACCAGTTCTTACCTAGCAACGCGTCGTGGCTAACTAGGGACCACTTGAAACGTCTGCGGCAAACCGAAATAGTTCGTGATTATATTAAGGAATTCACTTTCTTAATGCTGGATATCCGGAACATGTTGCAGGAGGACAAGTTGCATAATTTATTTCTAGAATGCAAGCTTGGACACAAAACGAACTCAGGAGGCAGAACATGAAGGACCTCCCAAGTGCGATTGGTGCAGCAGATTCATTGGTGGATTACCGCAGTACCCGAAGTGTTTCTAAAATTCCTTCCACTTCAAAACCTAAGAAAAGCTAGAGAAGAAAGGGGAATGGAGGAAGTCCGAAAAGAATTCGTGGAAAAGGGAAGGGCAAGGTTGTTGCTGACAAATCTGCTAGAAATAGAGGCAATGCCAACAAAAAGCGATGGTTGTTGGACTTGCGGTGGATCTCATATTGCAAAAAACTGCCCAAATCGAGAACGAGTCAATGCTTTGCTTGCAACAAAAAATAATCGGGAAGGAGATTGTAGAGAAGTTGTTGCCTTGGTGAACCCTTTGCAACAGTTGAATGTCATCTCGTTGCTTAATGCTATAAGCAACTAGACCAACCCTCATTCTTTACAGAGTTGCCGGTGGAGCACTACATTCAGCATAAACCAATGTCTTAAGAATATTCTCTATAATTTCAAAGTGCAACTTAAGTCATGTCTAAGATGGCCTTGGAGATAAATGCAATTGAAAATAATTGAAATTACATAAGGAAGAAGAGAAAATTGAACTACTATCCGTCCTAATATAGAGAGTCAATCAACTATGCCTTAATCCCAAATATAATTGGGATTGGCTGGAGGAGTAATTTCATAAAAACCAAAATACTATATCAGTGCTCTAATATAGTACTTATCATTTTAGATCCCTTGTACCAGAAACCCAAAGCCCAAAATAACGGATCAAGCCTATTTGTATATGGCACTCAAAAGCATGGCTTTCAAGAAATAAATATTATATCCTGACAATGCAGAACCTAATTTAGTTGTCTTAACTGAAAAATGAGAAAGCTCACAAGAACTGATCGTGGCTTTATGTACCATATATTTTAATTTAGTCTTATAAGGTAACTCATGAATTTTCACACATAATCGAGGAAAGAAGAGTGAATATTTCTTCCTCCAGCTTGGTTTGGTATGAATTGATTATCCTGTCTCAGTAAAAGCTAAAAGAGATTGACCATCATCTCATCATAGAGGAGCCTCCTCAAGTATATGGATAGTCATCCATGAACTTAGCTCAAACATTTTGACAGACACGGGATTCGGATTCATCTGAATTTTGAAACTCCTTTTTTCCACCATTTAAATGGTTCCTTATAGCCTCAAGTTCAATCAAAAGTTATAGTTCCACTTCTTTGATGCACAAACAGAAAAAAGTTGTTAAGGGAGCAACGTACAGAAAAATAAATCAGCCATGTGTACTACAGGCATCCAGCTGATTCAACAACGAAAAACCTATTCACACAAATTGACGGAAAACAAGCTGGATGTGTACTTACCATCAAGTGACTGTGCAGGTGCCAAGGTGATAAAGAATTGACTTCCGTTTGTATTCGGCCCAGCATTAGCCATGGATATGATACCTGCTCCTGTATGCTTTAACTGTTGGTTTATCTCATCATCAAACTTTGCTCTGCAAGATTTACTTCTTAAGTTACTCAAAAGCCAATTATGTAAAAAGATGATCTCCTTCTTCACAATGTATGGCAGACAAGTTTTAGCATGTCCACAAATGATAATAGATAATAGCAAATGACTCTACTATTAGATGCCCCAATCAACTCTTCACCATCAATTCCTCGTTAATGATGTATCTTTTTCAAAGGCACTGGAGAAACAGAAAACAAACTAGAAGCAGAATGACAACAGCTAAAGCATCTGGTAGAAAATATATGTATGTTTGCAGCAACCTTGAACAGATAGTTAGCTCAATTATTCACACCTATTGGGAAATAGAGAATGATCTCTGGTTTTAGTTAGAACGGTTTTAGTAAACCTCTAACAGAAGTGTAATCAGCAGCAATGTAACTATGTACTCGGCATGCTGCTCTGAACTCAAACTTTAGTTACGCGAGATTACACATTTGATCCACTTTGTCTCTCCTCCTCTTTTCTTTTTGCTCCCTCGATTTCAATTTATATGATGCATTTTGCTTATCGAGAGTAATTTTCACTAATATTTGAAACTAAATTGATTAGTAAAACTATATGAAAAGTGCTATAAGTTGCCATTCTTCTCATGTTAATATGATTAAAAAAATACAATATCAAAATGTTGGTCAAACTTAATACAATTTAAAACTCGAGAAGCGAAATATGTCACATAAATTGAAACGGAGGGAGTAAAATTTAAAGAAAATTTGATAGATTTATTTCTGTTTAAATAACCTTCTGACAAATCAGATGTAGTAAAACTGATTTATAAAATAAATAAGATAATCCAGATGGTTAGCGGAGCTGCTGGAATAATAATAACACTTAAGAAAAAGACGTCATGCAAATGAAAATACTTTTTGCTTAGCTTTTCAAAAGCAAATTAAGAAAGTTTAACTAATTACTCCAATGTTCAACTATTTTCAGCTTGAATCAACTATGCAACTATTTTTGAAGTCTGGAGCCAGCCAACAAGGGTGGAATCTAATTGGACATAGATTTTTTTACTTTTTTCAACCAAAAAAATGAAAACATTGTTTGATCAAAAAAATTTGACCAGTTTTTTCAAAAAAAATTCAAGTTCCAAAAATGGAAACTTTATTTTCACTCACAAAACTTCAGTTTTTTTTCAAGTAAAATGCATGTCCAAACACAATTTCAACCTCCCAAAAAAAAAAATTCAACACAACTTCAGAAACCCTTTTTTCAAGTTTCAACCAAATCTATGTCCCAACACTAACTAAGGTTTAGAAGACTGCTTAATGACCGGAAAGTGAGTAAAATAGATGAGTTCTTCAAAATTTTGGAGAGCAAAGATACCTTAAAAGGTGGCGTGTTTTTCATGGTTGGTTGCAAAGGAAGCATGTTTGACTCAAGATAATTTGATGAAATGGGGTTTCAGCTGTGTTCAAAATGTGTTCTACGTGTGAAGGACTCAGGAAGCGTAAATCGTCTCTTTTTACCATGTTTGAAGGACTTAGAAAGCATGTTTAACTCAAGATAAATGCATCATGTAAAATGGAATTGTGTGCTAAGTTTGCTCAAACACGAGTGTGGGTATCCGACACGGGTGCGGATCCAGAGGTCGGATCATTCGACATGTAAATTCTAAGATTCGGGGATACGGATCCTAGAACGGATACGAGTGTGAGATCTGGCTAAAAATAATTCAAAAAACAAAAATATAAAAATATCTCTAAATTATGACAAATTTTGTGGAATACTTACGTATAACTTGTAAAGTGTGAATTTCTTTTTTATTCTCAAGTTGTAAATAACTAAAGGATTGATTTCCTAGATAAGATATGCTATTTTCTTCAAATTTATCCTAGTTTTGGTTCTGATTTCAAGAATCAAATTATATCTCAACTCCAATTTTTCTGTCTTTTGTGTCAACACGAGTGTGCGGCACTTAAACTGCCGTGCCAGAGCAACTTAGACGGTGGGAGTCATTTAAAGTAACGACACATACATTTGATACAATATTATTTACAACACTCTCCTTGGATGTCTATTAATAGAATTTAGTAATAACGCATTATAAAACGATAGAAAGTCAAACAAGAAAATTGTACAAGGAACTTCAAGAGATCTTTTGTTACTTCTGATATCTTCTTTACAGGAAGTGAAAATGGCCCAACTATTTATAGGCAAGAGTTTATCCTTCCAAAAACGCCAAGAGGTAAGAGTAGAGTCATTTGACTCTTCAACTGCAGAAGGGGCAATAACCTTTCAATAGTACCAAGGATCGTGTCCTTCCAATAAAGCTAGAATCATGACCTTTTAGTGATAGAATGGCCAACTTAGAAGAATAAAATAGCTTGATAGTTCTAACATTATCTATTAATGGACATCCATGGAGAAGTGTTGTAAATAATATCAAAATGTGGATGTCCGTTCATGATGTTTTTAGACTAAGCTATTCTCTTCTCCTAAGTTTTTTTAAGCAAGTTCATTAATGTTTGGGCAAACAATGCGCTGTATATAACAGGTATACCAAAAAGTAGAAAGCCTACAAAAAGATATGGCTTTCTACAAATGACGACCATCTATACATAAAGTGATCTCATGAATGCACCAAACTGAAATAAGGGATAAGAGGCAACTCCTAAATCGTAAGAAATTCATCTCGTCTCCTAAGTTGGTCATTTGATTACTAAAGGCCATGATCTTTGAATTTATTGAAAGGACTTGACCCTCAGCATTATTGAAAGGTCACCCTTCTAAAGTTGAAGAGTCGAATGATTGTTGACTCTTGCCTCTTGGTGGTATATAAACTATATGTTGAATCCCTTGAATTTTTCGTTTATTTACCTTGTGAGAATCATGGCTTTGCCGCCTTAGGTGGATGGGGAAAATCACCTAGTAATTTTTACCTTTATTGGAATTTGAACATGTGACCTGATGGTTCTCCTCCAACTTCATTTACCACTAGATCACACCTTTGGAGAAGAGGCCTTCATTACTTGTTGATGTCTTTTAGAGAGGCTCATGTTTGTAGGAGAAAAAAGATGCTTGGTCTCCAGAACTAACAAGATTGGTTCCTCTAGATTGGTTTCCTAACTTACTCTCCAGCAAGAAGTAGTTATATCATGCTACTTAGCCTTCTGCTACTCACACTGGAAATGAAACTCGAATTTGAAATAATTGACATACACATTTTAGTACCCGTAAATAGATTCTCCACCTCTTCCAGTACCAGTCGGATCTCCACCTTGAACAATAAAATCCTATACACAAAATCAAAAAAATATATAAACAAATATCTAAATTCACTTGAAATTAGCAACAATCGAAAACAGATGAGAAGCAAAAAAAATACCTTGATAATTCTATGGAACTTGACATTATCATAGTACCCTCTTCGAGCAAGCTCTATGAAATTCCGACGCGTTCTTGGCGCATGCTTGTAATACATCTATAAATAAAATAATCAAATTTGACACTTTTATCTTCATTATCCAAAAAAGAAAACCCAACTGCAAAATACTCAACTAAGAAGATGAATAAATAGGAGTACCTCAAGTGTAAAAGAACCCATGGAAGTTTCTAGAGTGACCTCTGGAGGCCCTCCTTCTGCACTCGGCCACATCGAGGCTTTAGAGCTGAGTATTCAGCGTTTCGGGGCTGCTGCTGTTGAGAAGAAGGTTGAATTTTTTGGCGTTCTCGTCTGCTCTATATATAGGTCTAATACCGGGTCGAGTAGCGGGTCTCGCGCTTGAATCTGGGTCGGTTTAAATTTAGGAGGACGGTTTAAAATTTATTTATTTTTCGAGAAAGGGCTTAAAGTACCCCTATAGTATGTTAGGGGTGTCAACGGATATTTAAAAATTGACTAAACCAATTAACCCGAATCGATTTTTAGATTTCTTTTAATAAAATCGTATGTTTTTATATAAATCTATAATCGTACCGTCAATTAGGGTAGGTTTTTTATTTTATAAAAATAAACTAAAAAATATAGAACTGTGCCGAATAAATTTACATGAAAAATATATATTTATATATTAAGATTAAAAATAATAAAATATTATTTTTTTCCTTAGGCTCTTGAAAATATAAAACGGAGCAAGCCAACAATTAATTAAACTCAAAATCCTAATTACAAACACTTATTATACTACTCCTATTGAAACTAAATTATTTCAAGCATATTTACTAGCAAGACACAAGGTAATCTAGCAATTATGAGTAGCAAATTGTATTGAATATGTTTCCTTTCGGACGATTTAAATTTATATTTTCAAATATTTAATCTTCTATAGACTTTATTCTTTAGTCCGAGCTTGCTTAATATCTTTCCACTCGTTTTATTTATATTTTTTATATATTTGCTTGGTTTTTTTTTACGATGTTGTAGAATAGTTGATTGATCTATACTTTGGTCATCTTTCATGTTTTCTTAGTTCATCACCCTTTAAATAGTAAAAATGTCTAGAGAGTTCTGATAAATTCTATAAAAGTAGGTATTTTATTGCATTATGCCTCTACTTGTGACTTTTAAATGATACCAAAAATTAACTGAACTGTACCGATACCGAAGAGAAACCAACATGATTGGTACGATTTTTAAAAGTCTACTTTTGGTTATACATAATGGGATAATAGAAAAATGATATGGTAGACATTTTATCAAATAACCGGCTGAACCGAACCATTGACACCCCTATCGTATGCTAAATGGTTTATAAAAAACCTCGTCCATCTATCCGTATGAAAATATATAGTACATTAATTATATTGTCAAAATTACCCCTGCGACTAGCGGCACTTCATGTGGGCTCGCATTAAATGACGTGGCATTCTTTCATTTGTCCACGTGGCTCATTGGGGTTGAAGTTGTATTTGGGTAAATTTCGACCCATTTAACCAATCTGACCCACTATTTTTTATTTGGGTCAGCTCTTCGTACAGTGCGACTGCCGTGAAAAGTAATGCAGTCGTGCTTTAATACACATTGCTCCGTCGTCTGCCGGTGAAAAGCCACTGGACCACCAACAAAAGATGCGCCTTCCAATTGCGCACCAACCGCAACAAACCATTTCCCAAGACAATTCCCAAGCTACTATAGATTTGCATAATGGTGTTGGGATCACTATAGCGCAAAATCGCCTGGGAGTTAAAAATATTTCCCCGCTCGCTTTTGGGTCAAATAGAGCCATTCCAAGCGTTGAGTACTCTTCTCCTGCAGCAACCCTAGGGAGATGCCACTTATAAACACTAATATAATAATAATAAATACAAACATCCTCTTATTAAAATACAC
>MDKJ01102400.1:0-20640 GCA_005239525.1 Nicotiana knightiana | reverse complement strand
ATATATAAAGTATTTAACAAAAAATGCCCTATTTTTTTAGGTTGTTACGAAAAAACCTAGTAGCCATGCATGCATGAGATGTAGAAATTCGTTCCAAGTACCGTCAATTTAAAAAGCCTTAAGTCATTATTTCTACAATCGAAATCCTAATCTGTACAAACAATATAAAAAATAGGTAAAATGCACTGGAAAATTAAACCATTTTCAGTAAAGAACTACTTACCTAATTGAAATTTCAGACAACAATCTTTCTTCTGACAGAGATTAAAAGTTATCGATGTTCGTCGATTGAAGCAGACCCCAATGGAAACCAGTATTGAAGTAGATTAAAACAGTGAGAAATCAAAAACCACTACTACAATATTATCTAAGTCTTGAAAGAACCCAACACTACCATAACCCTCACTATCAGAGAACCATTTGATAGAGAAGTTTAATAAAACACTATAGAATTGTAATTTTTACCCGACTAATTTTGATAGAAATGGGTTATATTAAACGGTGGAGTCCAAAACACACCAATTTCTAAGTGAACAGACACTTGGACATGTTTTTCCACCGTATACAGAGTGTGCATATGAAGCATACTCACTACCTCAACAATATTGGAAAAAATAATAATCTTGCCCACGAATAATATCTACGGCAAATAATAATAACACAAGAGAGTAACAATGACACCACATCTTTTAACGGGGTAAAATACAATAGTCGAGAGGAGCAACGTAATACCACTATAATATTACAACTTTGTAGTGTCAAAAGACTACTGTGACTCAAAAAAAATAATACTCTTTATTATAAATATCTCGCCACAATATTACTCCTACTCTATTTTCTCACAGACTATAAATAGTATGTGGATTACTCTCACAACTCTAATACTCCTCTCTTATTTTGGTGTGTTTGAAATGAAGAATAAATGCTTCTATTTATAGCCAAACTTGCCGTCCCTTGCAACCAACGAGATTGGTTTGTTCATTGCAATTGCAATTGCAAATCTGCTTGAGATATGTCCATCTACGATGCTTGAAATTGCAACTTTCATTCCTTTTACTGTCCGCCTGCAATGCTTGACATTTCAACTTGCATTCTTTTTGCCTTTTAAATCATTTTCTCTTTCTTTTCTTTATTCCTTTTTTATTTAAATATGTCCCATATATTTCCCCTTAATTTTTATTTTTCTTCTTCATTCCAAGATTTGATCTCAATCTTTGAAAATCTTCAAACTTGAGAGGTTTGGTAAAATATCCGCAACTTGATCATGAGACTTCACATATTTGAGCTCGACTTCCTTCTTGGTAATGTATTCTCTGATGAAGTGATACCTTGTATCTATATGCTTGCTTTGATCATGATACACTGGATTCTTGACATGTGCCTGTGCAGATTTGTTGTCAATACAAATCTCTGTAGCTTCAATTTGTGATAAATTGAGCTCCTTCAACAATCTTCTCAACCAAATAGCATGACATATACAAGATGTTGATACTACATATTCAGCTTCACAAGTCGAGAGAGTAACAGTTGATTGTTTCTTTGAACTCCAAAAAATAACACAATCACCCAAGAAAAACACAAACCCAATTGTTCTTTTTCTATCATCAATATCTCCCGCATAATCACTATCACAATATCACATAAGATTTAAAACATTAGAAAAAGAATAAAATAACCCAAAGTCGATTGTACCTTTTAGGTAACGAAGAATTCTTCTAGTGACCTTCAAGTGAGTGGAAGTAGGAGCTTCCATTGAAGTGACTTACTACTCCAATTGCAAAGAGTATATCCTGGCCTTGTACAAGTCAAGTACCTCAAACTTCCCACAAAATTTTTGAAAAATATGAGATCCACATTTTCTCTTTCACCAAACTTGGACAATTTTGTCCCACTCTCCGTCGGCGTGTTCACGGGGTTGCAATCGAGCATGTTGAACTTCTTAATTATCTCTTTTGTATAGCCTTCTTGAGAGATAAAAAAATTCATCCTCCATCTGCTTCACTTCTAGGCCCAAGTAATATGACATGAGCCCTACGTCCATCATCTGAATTGACGAGACATATCTTTCTTAAAAGCTTCAAACAAACTTGGGTTATTACCCGTAAAAATAAGTTCATCAACATAAATACAAACAAGCAAGATTCTACATTAGTATGAACTTTAAGGTAAAGAGAAAATTCATGGAGACAACGAGTAAACCCATTGTCTTAAAAATACTTGACGATGCAACTATTCCATGCCTGTGGGGCTTGTTTCAATCCATATAAAGTTTTCTTCAACCACAACACTTTATCTTCATGGTTTGTTTTACCACAAATCCCAGTGGTTGTTCAATATAGACTTTGTTTTCAAGATAGCCATTCAAGAAGGCTGACTTGACATCTAATTGATGAATCTTCCACTTTATTGCGCCGCCAAAGAGATCAAGAAATGAATCGTCTCCATGCAGGCAACAAATGCATATACTTCTTCATAGTCGATGCCTTGCCTTTGCTTTTAGCCTTTAGCCACAAGTTGTTCCTTGTATCTCCCCACATCTCCATCAACATTCTTCTTTGTCTTGTATACCCATTTTACTCCAATTGCTCGATGACCCTTGGGAAGAGTTGTTAACTTCCAAGTGTTGTTATTCTCTATTGACTCGATCTCCTCTTCCATGGCTTGTCTCCACCTTTTATTTGTAACAACTTTATCAAAGTTCATTGGTTCACTGTCAGCAAAGAGACAATATAAAAAATCAAAATTAGTAAATTCTTCTGTGTCCTCATAGAGCTCTTGAATACTCCTTGTCCTTTGCGGTTGTTCATTTGAACTTTCTTGAGAACAGGAAGATACAACATTGGTTGGAGAATGAGGTGGAGTTGTATCCTGCACAGGTTCCACGGTCTCTAGTTCTTCTTCATCACCAAAGTATGGAAGAAAATCATATGAAGTTTCTTCCTGAGCTTCCCAATTCCATGCCAATTCATCATCAAATTCAACATCGCGACTTACCACCACCTTGCCGCTGCTTGGGTTGTATAACTTGTAGCTTTTTGAACTCGTATCATAGCCAACAAACACATGTTTGACACTTCGATCGTCAAGCTTCGCTCTCCCTAGTTGTGGTACATGAGCATAGGTTATGCTCCCAAAGACTCCCAAGTGCTTGACACTTGGATTTCTTCCGCTTCATGCTTCTTGAGGGGTTTGATCACTAAAATTTCTTGTTGGAGACCTGTTGTTCAAATAAACTGCATAAGAACTATCTTCAGCCCAAAATTCCTTGGGCATACTTTTAGTTTTCAACATACATCTAGCCATATTAAGAATTATTCGATTCTTTTTCTCTGCAACTCCACTTTGTTGGGGTGAATAAAGTACCGTTAGAGGACGATGAATTCCATGAGATTGGCAAAACTCATTAAATCTTTTGAAGTGAATTCTCCCCCTCTATTGGACCTTAAAACTTTTATTTCATAGCCACTTTCATTTTGCACAATACTTTAAAAATTTTAAAAGCAGTGAAAACTTCAGATTTTTGGTTCAAGAAATAAACCCAAGTCTTTATACTAAAGTCATCAATGAAGAGAAGAAAATATTTACTTTTACCAAAAAAATGTGGATTGATTGGTCCATAAACATCAGTATGAACAAGCTGAAGCGGTTTGGTTGATCTTGACATGGCCTCCTTTGGAAAACTTTTCCTTGCATGTGTCCAAGAAGACAAGCTTCACACAATTAATTGGGATGGTTGATTGATGGTATCCCATGCATCATGTTCTTTTCACCCATTAATTTGAGCGCTTCAAAATTCAAGTGCCCAAATCGCATGTGCCAGCACCATGATTCATCTTGCACATTAGCCTTCAAACACTTTGCATCAATTGTCTTAAGATTCAGAGAAAATAATCTATTCTTTGGAATATGCACTTTAGCAATTAGAACTCTACTTGAATCTCTAATACAAAGATGCATATTTTTCATGTGGATTTCATATTCCTTTTCAAGAAGTTGGCCCAAACTCAAACTATTACTTTTAAATTTTGGGACATAATAAACATCTTGAATTAACTTGTGGCCACCATTTTTACAGGAGATCCAAATCGTACATATCCTTTCGATTTGAATCTTTGAGGTATCTCCAAAGGACACATTACCTCTCACTATTTTATTGATCTCCACAAACTTCTCTTTGTATCCACACTGTTATGCAGCGCCTTCTTGAGATTCCTTGGAAGGCGACATAAGGCTAAGCAACTGATGTTAGTGCAGTTGTTGTCCGCCAACTGAGGTCCCCTCCGTACACTAGACAAGATTGTCAATGTCGTACGAGAAAACCAATGTCAAGAGCAACTGAGAGAACAAAAATGAGAATTGAAATAAAGCTTGATTGCATTAATGAAAGTTATTACAGAAAGGCAACGCGGTGTTGAGGGGGAGAGACACCAGTACAGAGAAGTGTTTGCTTGCTAGAAAGTTTGATTGCTTGATCCCCCTTAATAGTGCTTAAAAAAACCAAAGCTACAATATTAGACCTAAATAAGATAGAGAAACATAATGGAAGTACATGGAATAGAACTACTCTATATTTACAATGAAAAGGATTTAGTTTTCTACAAGGTAGAAACATGTCCGTTGTCAGCAACCTTGTCTTTGGCATCACGATCTGCGCGCGCGGCGCTATTGGCATCTGTTTGCGGTTGGGCGCTGGCGAGAGATAACGGTGGGGCGACAAAGGCACATGCGCGTTTGTCAGTTGGCGCATCCAAGACCACGGGGACGTCCGTGGCTCTAGGCATTGGGAGTCTTTCCAGGACGCCATGGGGCATGGCTGGAAAGCCGCCCATGACATTCTCCCCCACCTAAGTTGGCGACGTCCTCGGTGTCTTACTTGCAAGATAATCATCAATTAGGCTCTTGTAGGATTTGAGGTTCATTCCCCTCTTTCAAGTATTCTCCTATGCATCACAACCATGCAATCATTCCTTGAGGCGTGAATCACCCGATCATCAAGAATAGCTTCAACACGCCTTTTCCTGGTTGAATTGGGGCCTCGAATACTGGGTATTGTGAGTTGGATCCGTGAAGGATCCTCCGTGTCTTGCCGAAAAGGTTTCAGAAGGCTGATAGGGAAGACGAGATAGATTTTCCACCAAGCTGGGGTATCCACCCGGTATGAAAATTTCCCAATGCGCCTTTCAATGGACAAGGGTTCAATGTATTTTTGCAATAGGCGAGGGTGATGGACTCCTGCAAGCAAGTACCGCTTTGGGATCTTGACCATCACTTTTTCTCCTACTTGGTATTCAACAAAGCGACGATTTTGATCAGCATGCCTCTTTATTCGCTTTTGGGCTTTGACAAGATAGCTCCGCAGTATCTCCAAATTTTGCTTCCATTATTTTGAGAAGCTAGCAGCTCGAGTATATTTTGACATGTTTGGTGCATTCACGGTGTGTGGGAGTAGCGATTGATGTCCGCTAACAATTTCAAAAGCATTTTTGTTTGTACTAGATCTCTTTTGTGAATTGAAACACAGTTGAGCAGCATTCAGAAGCTTTACACAATTCTTCTGCGATTCGGTTACAAAGTGGCAAAGATTTTCCTCCAACATACCATTGAACCGCTCCATCTGCCCATCATATTGCGGATGAAAACTTGAGCTGTGACTCAATTTTGACCTGAGGCACTTAAATAGTTGGGTCCAAAAGTTGCTAGTGAAGCGTGAGTCGCGATCACTAATAATGTCTTTTGACAGGCCCTAATATTTGACGACATGAGATAAGAAGAGTCGAGCTATATCTTCTGCTAATATATATTGTGGGGCTGCTATGAAGGTGGCATACCTGGAAAACCGATCCACCACAATCAAGATAGTTGTGAGATCTTCGACCTTGGGCAATCCGGTGATGAAATCAGGGGAAACACTTTCCCAAGGTCTCTTTGGGACAGCTAGTGGTTCCAAGAGTCCTGCTTGTGCCAAGCGGTCTGACTTGTCCTTCTGGCATACTAGACAAGTCCTCATATACTGAGAAACATCATCGGCCATTTGAGGCCAATAATATGCACATCGAAGTAATGACATGGTGCGTTCCTCACCGGGATGGCCAACCCACAAAGTGTCTTGACATTCTGCTAGAAGAGTCATTCATAGATCTCCTCCTTTAGGAACATAAAGTCGGTTCCCTTTAACTTTCAGGAAACCATCTTCCATGTAGAACTGGAGAGTTTTGCCCTGTCCTACCAGATCAACCAAATACTGTGCAGCAGGATCTTTGATGAGTAGATCTTGTATCTGGTCTTTTATGGTGGTGGATACTTCGCTCCCTCTTAGGGTGGTGAGTAGGCACACTGATGCTAGGTCAGCTCTCCAACTGAGTGCATCAGCAACATGATTAGTCTTCCTACTTAGGTACTCCAGGTTGAAGAGAAATTCCGCTAGGAGTTCCTGCCACCGGGCCTGTCAGCCATTCAGCTTCGGCTGGGTCATGAAAAACTAACAATTTTGTTGTCTGTCTTGACCACGAACGGGGTTCCCAGCAGATAGTGCCTCCAAAGGCGTAAGCAATGAACAAAATCCAATAATTCTTTCTCGTGGGCAGCATAGAACCGCTATGCATCCTTCAGCTTCCAGCTCTTGTACGCTACAAGATGCCCTTCTTGTAGCAAGACTCCGCCAAGATCATAGTCGGAAGCATCCATTTATACCTCGAATGGCTTGGCCAAATCAGGGAGGGCCAATACGGGCCTACTAGACATAGGCGCTATTATTGCGTTGAAGGCCTCCGCTCGCCTGGTTCCCCAATCCCAAGGCATGACCTTCTTGAGGAGTTTTGTCAATGGCACTATGATGAGGGAGTAATTTTTCACAAATCACCGATAAAAATGGCATAAGCCAATGAGCGCTCTCAAAGCGTGGATATCCTTGGGCGGCGACCAATCTGTGATAGCTGAATCTTTTGTTAATCCATCTTGATCCGCTCTTCCTCAATGAAATGTTCGAGGAATTCAATCTTTTTCTAAGTAAAGGAGCACTTGGATAGATTCGCATATAATTCGTGCTCCTGCAATCGGGTTAGGACCTTCCGCAAGTGCTCCAGGTGTTCTTCCAGTGTTTGGCTATAAACCACAATGTCATCCAAGTAGACCACCACAAATTCATCAATGTACTCTCGAAAGAATTAGTTCATTAGGGTGCAAAATGTGGATGGAGCGTTAGTCAAGCCGAACATCATAACCAGAAAGTCGAACGACCCATATCTTGTCACACATGTCATCTTGTGTTCATCACCCTCAGCAATCCGAACTTGCCAATACCATGTCTTCAGGTCTATTTTTGTGAACACCGTCGCACTACCCAATCTATCGAACAAGTCTGCCATGAGCAGAATGGGATACTTGTTCTTCACAGTGATTTTGTTTAGAGCCCGATAATTCACACAAAGTCGTAGACTACCATCATGTTTCTTTTAGAATAGCACAGGGGACCCATATGGGGACTTGGAGGGAACAATGATCCCTGTGTCTAGCATTTTCGTCAACTATCTCCGAAGCTCGGTGAGTTCGGATTGTGACATTCTATAAGGCGCACGGGCGCATCCGGCACCAACTCAATCTCAAGGTCCATAGTGTGCCTAGGCGGGAGTCGTTTTGGCATATCCTATGGCATGACGTCTTCAAAATCCAGTAGTAGCTCCTTCACGAGTGTAGGAATGGGCCCCGATGAGCGTTCTACATCTTCAATGCATAGGGTAGCCAAGAACGTGGGTTCATGTCTTTTGACTCCCTTTTTCAACTACAAGGCCTAGATGTTCTGGTGGCCTTCTTCAGGGGCATGCACGGGATAACGCAGGGCTTGGCCCTGTTTTCTCCCATTATCAGTAGTATATCTGCATAAGGTATGGGCATGGTGTTGGTTTGCCTCAAGAATTCCAACCCAACTATCAACTAGAAGTCATCTATGATCACCACATGCAAGTTGAATTTTCCTTCATAAGGACCAAGCTTCACTGGTACTTCTTTGGCTATTCCACCCACTGGTTGAGGAGGTGAGTTGATAGCCTTGACACGACCTCTTCCCTTTCCCACAACTATACCAAGGTGCTCCACCTGAGTCGAGGCTAAGTAGTTCTGGGTAGCACCTGTGTCTATCATCGCCCGAATAGGCTTGCCATTTACCTTTATCTCAACGAATATTAAGGCCCTCTCTTGTTTAAGAGGAGTCCTCTCATAAGACTTCTTTTTCCTTTCTTGGTGATTGGGCAGTGGTCCTTCTTCTTACAGATACCAGCACTAGTTCCCGCTAATGCCTCAGAAATAGAGCCAACAATTGCATTGAAGGCACCTACTGGTTCAGTTTGGTCTGCATCATCTGCTTCATTATCCGTCACATTATCAAAAGCTTGATGGGCGTTCATCTGTGCATGTGGGCATTCATTATTCTAATGTGGCCCGCCACAATGATGACATCCTGAAGGGGGATTTCTCCCTCGATCATTGTTGTTTGACATAGCACTATTGCTGCCTGAGGAAGGAGTCTTAGATTTGGTTGCACTCCGATCTCCCCCACTTTTGATAGGGCCACCATTGCTAGGATTTCTCCCTTTGTATCCCGCTCGGACAGGCGGTTGGGCCTATCCTTCTGAGCTTCCACTTGATAGTACCCAAGGCATTCTGCTGCTTGGATCACCTTGGGTAGGGTATCTACCCTTTGTATTTGCAGCTCCATACAGGCATAAGGTTTTAACCCTTCCAGGAATGTGAAGAGTTTTTCTTTGTCCCCCATGTCATGTATGTTCAGCATGAGCGCAGAGAATTCTCGCCCGTAATCCCGCGCTGATTTGGTCTGGCGGAGCTCCCGTAGTTTTCTCCTTGCATCGTACTCAACATTTTTGGGGAAAAACTGTAGGCGTATGGACGCCTTCAGTTCTGCCCATGTCTCTAAAGCATCTTCACCGGCCCTGATGGCTTCGTACTTCTCCCGCCACTAGAGTTTAGCATCACCCTGAAGATACATGGCAGCAGTTGCTACCTTCTTAGCTTCCTCTAGGCCTCCCATGGCATCGGAGTACTTCTCGATGTCGAAGATGAATTTTTCCATTTCTTTAGCATTTCGAGCTCCACTATATGGCTTTGGCTCAGGAATTTTCAGTTTTTGTGCCATGGGGATGAGGTTCACAGGACCCCCGATTTGGTTTCCACCTCCTCGAACTAGGCCTTGTAAAGCAGCATTGAAAACATTGAGCTGGCCTGTCAAGTTATCTATAGTTTGTCGCATGGGAGTCACCCTATCTGCCTCTTGTGCCCTGTAGGCTAAATCCTCGGCACGCTCCTGTTGGAGGCCCTCAAATTTACCAAAAATTTTGGCAGCCTCTGTGGCTACCATTTGCCTGTCGCCTTCATAGTTGCAACTGATGTTTTCTATGTCAACTTCGGCCTGGAGCATTTTGCGTTCTAGGTCGTCCAACCTTTGCACTAGGCTGATTCTTAGTTCAGGCACAGTATCTACTATGGGTCGTAATACGTCAACCGTCTCTTCAAGGGATGCAATGCGGTCCCTATTATTCACTATGGTCAGAAATGGTGGTAATGGCAATGTGTTCCCTCGTCCGATGTCGAGCCTAGGCTCTGATACCAATTGTTACGTGGCGCCTTCCTGATATTCCTTGGAAGGGCGACGTAAGGCTAAGCAACTGATGTCAATGCAGTTGATGTCCGCCAACTGAGGTCCCCTCCGTACGCTAGACAAGATTATCAGTGATGTACGGGAAAACCAATGTCAAGAGAAATTGAGAGAACAAAAATGAGAATTGAAAGAAAGGTTGATTGTATTAATGAAATCTATTATAGAAAGGCAACGTGGTGTCGAGGGGGAGAGTCACCAGTACAAGAGAATTGTTTGCTTGCTAGAAAGTTTGATTGCTTGATCCCTCTAATAGTGCTTAAAAAAAGATAAACCAAAGTTACAAGACTAGACCTAAATAATCTAGAGAAACATAATGGAGGTACATAGAATAAAACTACTGTATATTTACAATGAAAAGGACTTGGTTTTCTACAAGGTAGAAACAGGTCCGTTGTCAGCAACCTTGTCTTTGGTATCACGATCTGCGCGCGTGGCGTTGTCTGCGCGCGTGACGCTATTGGCATCTGCCTGCGGCTGGGTGCTGTCGAGGGATAACGATGGGGCGACAAAGGCACATGCGCACTTGTCACTTGGTGCAACCAAGACCACGGGGCCGTCTGTGGTGATAAGCATGGGGAGGCTTGCCAGGACGCCATGGGACTCGCCCAAGGGGTCATGGGGCATGGCTGGAAAGCCGTCCATGACAAAATATATGACTTCTTGCTCCATTGTTCAAATACCACGAGCTACAATCATCCATGTTTTCTTCCTTCAATGCCAGCAACAACGTTGACTCTCTTTTTTTCTTGTCGTCAACAAGGTTATCTTTTTATTCAACATTGCTACGACATTCCCAAGAGTAATGGCTAATTTATAACAATTAACAATCAATTTTTAATTTGTCATACCTTTGCCCATTATTTTTTTGGTAGTAGCCACATCCCCTTCCTCCTCTTTGTCAACGGCCACGACCTCTGAATGTTTGGTGGAGTTTAACTTCATTGTTGAAGTTGTTACTATTACTTCTTCCTCTTCCATGACTTCCACAGCCTCGTCGGTCGAGATGGATTCGCTCCAAAAAGTCGTCGTTTCTAAGGCTTTGAAGATGTAGCTAAATTGGATTGGGTGTTGGTGCAGATTGGGCTAAACTTTAGGCTAATGACTTGCTTGAAACCGACTGGGCCGTTGGACATTGGCCCAGTTTTGGCACCCCTCTTTTTCTTCTTTCTTTCTTTTCCTTAATTAGCTAGTTCCTTTTTTTTTCAATTTTAACACTCAATTTACTTCTCCAGTTAGAACCAATTCTTTGCAAGATCAACCCAATTACCTACCTTATCTAACAACGGATTAATCAACTATGAGTTATCAAACTAAAACTAATTGATTGATCAAAATAACTAATGGATTATTATTTTTTGTGGTTTTTTTATTTAGTAATGTGATTAAAAAATTTATACGAGCTGAGCATTTATTTATTGAGTTATTTCTTGCACAATGTTTACTACACTGTTATGAACTGTTGCTGGTTATTGGAGTTGGACTCTGACCCTTGTCCCATCTCGACACTACTTTTAACCTAAGATTAGATTTGTTACTTATTGAGTAAATGGGGTCGGTTGTACTCATACTATACTTTTTCACCTTGCGTGCAAATGTTGGATGTTGATGTTGATGTGTTCGACGGGAGATGGATTTTAAGATTTACCTGTGTTACGATTGTAGCTGCCTAGTTCATGGAAACCTTAGATTTATAAAAATTTGTTTATGTACATTTCGGACAGATGTTGTATTTATTTCATACCAGCTTTGCAAATTCTAATCTTAGAAGCTCATGATTTGTACTACCAGCCCTTGAGAAATTGTTTGTGTACAAGTGGTGTATTATTATTTCTTTTCTTAATAAATCTCATTAAATTGGATAGTTGTTAATTGACTTACCTAACAGGTTGGGTTAGGTGCCATCATGACTAGGTGGATTTTGGGTCGTGACAAGGTGGTATCAGAGCTATAGGTTCATAGGTTCCACGAGTCATGAGCAACTGTCTAGTAGAGTCTTGCGGTATGATGACGTCCATACCTATCTTCGAGAGGTTACATGGCATTTAGGATAAACTTCTCATTTTTCCCCTTATCGTATGGCATTGATTCAGCTTGAAACGTAACTTTTGAATTCCTTCCACGTATTCATACGCGTGTGTGAGCGCTCATTATTAGTTGTGCATTGACAACTTGTGATTCCAGGGATGAGGTACGAGATGTGATGTTGGCGCGCTGTGGGCCTGTCTGGATGACTTGAGGCCGGGTTTTGATTTTAGCTTGAGCACGGGGATTTCAGCTGTGTGAGTATATATGCTCTTGGACTTATACGTTCGGTAGTGTCCCTATGAGTGAAATTTATGGCTCCGTGAGTTCTTGGATGGCTATATGATGAAATATGACATGACTGCGGGATGTGTTCAGACGGGTTGAATGTGACGAGAAAAGTTTTCTTGAGATGTGAAAAAAACTATTGGGTGTCTGATTTCTATCTTGATATGACGTATGGTCTCGAGTTATGAGTGTGTTGAAAGATATTTCATGTTGTTTAACCACATGAAGTAAGTCAACTTTCATGTCCTGTTGTGAGTTCAGACTCGGGGAGATTAAGTGATGGCGTAGTAATCGCGGATGCGAAAGGGGTACATCGAGATGTCAGTTTGAGGCTAAGCAGGCAGGTTATCACCTGTGGGGTGTCCTCAGGTTGTGTGATCCCTATGTTGTTTCTGTGGAGAGTTTTCTCTTACCAGTGGATTATATGTGTAGAACCTTGAGTTTGGATCACTTGAGGAGGTTGGCCTGATCGTCATATGGATGTATGAGAGCTTAGTATATGATTTGAGGTACTATATGATTTGTGCTATGTGAGCTTATGAAAGATTCAGTTGAATCTCCCTGTGGTATTATAGAATTAATAGAGTATGGGTATGGTGAGTTATCGAATGTTCTATTCTATGGCATTGAGCTAAGTGAGGGAGTCTTCTACCATTGATTTGATCGCACGATTATTGTTACGCCCCACAATATTACATCGATATTACGTCCTGCAGTATTAAATTACAGCGACATCTCACCCTGTAGTATTGTACGTTGAATTTGTCGTAAGGTAATTGACATCAGTCCAAGGAAAAAATTATTTGGAGATTATAAGGATCATGATATTTCAAAAGTGATGAGTAAATTCGTGAAGGTGAAAGGGGAGAAAGTCAAAGAAAATAAATATTCGTCCAAGTTTGGCATGTGGAGATAAAATACGAGTCGAGCGTTAATACCCGGTATTTACGGACTAGTACCATACAAGTTATCATATGACCATGATAGTGAGATATATAAAGTGTATTAAAAAAATAAGTAGAATTTTTCGTAATTTGAAACAATTCTTAATTATTCTGGTAATTGATTAATTACCGGATAGCGAGATGTTACCTAATTAAATTAATTGAAAAACTTAGGATAAAGATGAAAAGAGTGGCATGGCAGCAATACGTCTTATATTTGATGACTCTTAATTCACTTTGTAAAGGTGGCAATATTTGAAGTGATAACTACACTATATCATTTGGATGGAATGCGACAAAAAAGGGCTTACACCTTCAGTGATTGAGCCCCCATTTGAAATTGGACGGATAATTTATTGTCTTTATGAGCATTTATTTTTACACAAGGCCAAGTAAAGGTGGAGATGAGCAGCTAAATGTGTTCCGCTTCCCACCACTTTTGGCTCCCATCAAATGCATTATTTTTCCACTAGTTCAGAATCAACAATATGAAGAAGTTGCCAAGTTAATCTCAAGGTCTTTGACTACTGATGGAATCTCACATAAGATTGATATAACTTAGACAATAGGAAAACATTATGGCACCATTGGAAGGAATCTTGGCTAAGCCATAAAATTCTCAAATTCACAAGTATATGACATCGAAAACATGATTGCTTCAGCAAGGGAATTCACGTGAAGCTACACTGTGTAATCATAACGGGATTTTGTGATTCTTAGAGAGCACGGTACAACCTTTCCCAAGAATATCATACGAATTTTTTCCTACACCAGGTATGTTAAGACTATCCCTTCTTTCTTTTGGCATGGTCCAAATTATACTGAAGAAACGAGCAAATACACAGTTTCTATAAATTACTCTATTCATAGAAATAGTAGGGGTGTCTATATTCTTGATTCCCCATGAGAATTATTATTATTTTCTGTTCATGAGTCTCAGAATAATACGCAGTTGGAAAAGTTTATCCGGAAGGAATATTGAGATTATTACGTACTTTTCATGCATTTCATACATGTGCATTGACCCATGACCAGATGGCGTTATATACGCGTATATATGTAAATATATGTATATGGGATATGGGAAAAGGTTACGGCGTTATATACGCACCACCACCTGATCAGCTGGTATATGATGATGATGTTGCCCACAGTAGCTGAAATATGATTCAAACGGTGTTATATACGCGTATATACGTATGTATATATGTATGTATATATAAATATGATTCAAATGGCATTATATACGCGTATATATGTAAATATATGTATATGGGATATGGGAAAAGGTTACGGCGTTATATACGCACCACCACCTGATCAGCTGGTATATGATGATGATGTTGCCCACAGTAGCTGAAATATGATTCAAACGGTGTTATATACGCGTATATACGTATGTATATATGTATGTATATATAAATATGATTCAAATGGCATTATATACGCGTATATATGTATGTATACGTATATGAGATATGGGAAAGGTTATGGCGTTATATAAACACCACCACCTGATCAGCTGGTATACGATGATGATTTTGCCCACAGTGGCCGATATGATATGATGGGATTCCCTCAGAGGCTGATGATGGTATGAAACATATACCTATGCATGACATGATATTCATACGCATATGCATGCTGCTAAAAGTGATTTATGATTTACAAAGTTATTTAGACTTACAGGTTGAGTCCTTTACTCCATGTTTGTTCCATGTCCTTTTATATACTAATTTACATGTCTTACATACTCAATACATTATTCGTACCGACGTCCTTTTGTTGGGGACGCTGCATTCATGCCTGTAGGTTTAAATAATCAGTTTGACGAGCCCTCATAGTAGACGAGACTGGCATTCAACGAAGGATCGGTAAGACTCCACCTCATTCGGAGTGCAACCAAGTCTATGAGTCATCGTGTCAGATTTTTACTACAGATTTATGGGTAGGCCGGTACCCTGTCCCATTTGATGTCAGTAAATCTTAGAGGCTTTGTAGACACATGTTTAGTTGTACAGTATCTCAGAGGCCTTAACGGCCCATATGTATTCATGTTTTATGAACTATAGTTTATTGATACAGTGTTGCCCACTTACAAGTTGTAAATTACGAGTTCTGTCCATGTTGGCCCATGATACTCACAAAGAAAATAAATGAGTTACAGAGTGGTTCGCTCGGGCCAATGCAGCACGGGGTGCCAGCCACGCCTCCCCAGGTTTGGGGCGTGACAATTATGTGTTGTAATAGTTTCAGTTTGAGGTATACTTGTGAATCAGCGATGACTTGCAGGGGTTAAGATCAAGGATGACTCGAGTAAGGGTACTTCTGGATATGGGTTGTGTTATACTTTGTGGGTATAAGGAAATCATGGAATGATTGAAGTGTTATTCGTGAAGGATGTAGTGCGCATGGAGTAGGAATTTGCTCGGTTCCGTTAAGGAGGGGTTACTTTAGTGGGTCTTGTTGTGCTAATGGGTCACAAGTCGTTCAGCCCGTTTGGGGAAATGCAATTGAGATTTGAGCACATTGGATGACTCTCGAGAAAGTTCTAATGGATTCAAGATTTATATGTTGCAATTATGAATTTTTTCGGATTTGTATATGGCAAGGATCTGAGATTTTTCATTGGATGGTGGTTAGGTGTTAATGTACGAAGTTTCTTTTCTACCACACGGACATCTTCTACGTCCTCCCGTATCTTCTCAATTGATTTACGATACCCTTCACTTTTGAACAATAATCCAAAATGCATTCGGATTCTTTCATTTTTAAAACTTCAAAATCAGCCCTTAGAATTTGAAGGTTTACCTTACTCACCTTGTCAACTCCTTGGAAAGAATTTTGTAAAATCTCTCAAGCTTCCTTTGAGGTGGTATCATCTGCCACCTTTTCAAACATGGCATCATCCAAACATTAGTGGATGAGCGTGAGAGTTTATTGATCCTTCTTCCTTGTCTTTGCCAAGACATCTTTTTCAATTTGAGGCAAAGTTTCCTCATTATCGGATTTTGCATACCCTCTGTTTACGATTTTTCACACATCCTGGGAGCCAAGAATGGCTTTCATATGTAGATTTAATTTTTCATAATTATCTTTTATGAGACGGGAGTATTGCAAAGACATCGGACTATTATTCGCCATGGCTCTGATACCACGTTGTTGGGAAAAATAATAATCCCGCCCAGGAACAATATCCATGGCAAATAATAATAACACAAGAGAGTAACAATGACACCAAATCTTTCAATGAGGTACAACACAATATCCGAGAGGAGCAATGTAATACCACTATAATATTACAACTTTGTAGTGTCAAAAGACTACAACGACTCAAAAAAATAACATTTTTTATTTTAAATACCTCACCATAATATTATTCCCACTCTATTTTCTCACAGATTATAGTATGTGGATTACTCTTACAGCTCTAATACTTCTCTTTTATTTTGGTGTGTTTGAAATGAAGAACAAATGCTTCTATTTATAGCCAAAATTGTCGTCCCTTGCAACCAATGAGATTGAATGGGGTTCAGGTCCTAGGTGTGACACTCTAATAATTTTGAATTACCTTGTATGAATTTTTGGCTTCGCCACAGCTCTACCTCATCTACGAGCTCTTTCTTGGTTGCAGCCTTGAATTATATATTTGGAGGTTGATTGCCACCTCTTGCATCTCTACTATGACTTTGTCCCCATCTAAGGCATGTTCGATGCGAGCCATACTTTTCATCTTTCTTTTTCAGGAAACCCTTTTGCTTGCAAAGCTTTTTATGCTCATTCATGTTACATCTTATACTGTTTTTCTAGTATTTTTCCCGTCTTTCTTCATGGGCTCGCAAAGTGCTAGTAAGTTGATCTTGCAAATAGGAAATCGTCCATTAAATATTCCTTGTTTTAACATTTACGATCTCAGCAGCAAAAGTTGACAATCTCCTCCCTACATCTTCCATCTTCTTTATCGACCTTCCACCATCACTTATTTTCAGATGCTCAAATGGGCATTCGTCTCGATCAGCAAGAACTTGCATAAATGTTGTCCATTATGACCCGCTTTTAATACTAAGATCAATCAACTGAACCCTTTTCGCTGTTATTGTATACTGTCTAAGATGGCTTGTATTCCAGTGAATTGAGTCGCTTGGCGGTAGGCATACAATGGCCAAATCCTGCTCTAGTTCAGAGACAAACCAGAATTGTCCAAAAGATTCTTGTTTTCCTTCAGCATGATCACTACATTGGTTGGATTTCCCCCCTATTTTTGGCATGACTAGAAGCCGTGACACCGAATTCTTGTTCAAATAATATCTGGCGTCACCTTTACTTCTTAGGCCATCTCCAATCTGACCCCAATTTCTCCAACCATTCCCCTATTTTTTCCCCAAAAAAAAATATTCTTTTTTATATTCTTCTTTCTCTCTTCTATATTATATTATTATCTTTCATTTCAATTTTTATTTTTTAAAATTCTATTAAACAAATTCCATCTTTTCTTTTCATTAATTTGTAATTTCCATTAAAATAATTTCATAAAATTTTAAATAATATAATTTGTACGCAATTATTACAGATTAACTAATAATTCAAATAAAAGTAAAATTATTGTGATACAAGATTAATCAAATACATATTACATAACGATAAAATTCAATCGAAATACTACATAAATATTTTCAATTTTAGCAACATCTAATATTTCATATTTGCACCATTTATTTTTTGAGATGATTATATATTTTTGTACAATTATAACTTATAATAAAATTAACTTACAATTTTACATAAAAATAATAAATACACGAAAATTAATTTATCAAAATTTTACGCCAAAGTTAAGATGTAAATTAATATTAAAGATATTACATAAACATAATTAGGTATATTTAAAGACATAAATTAAAAGAGTTAAATAATAAAATATAGGTGAATAGTAATGGGGGAGATGAATAGTATAACCCCATATTTGAGGGAACACTATTCATCCCTCGTTATGGGGGCAAAAATGGGGGTGGGTTGGAGCTTGTTTACCCCAAAATTTTCCCCATTATGAAGAAATGGAGTAAGGTTGGAGATGACCTTACCTAATGTATCGGCATTGACAAATCGCTTGAGAAGAATATGTCAGAAGATATGCAGAAGTAAAATCTTGTCCAAACTCTCTCTAGCACCTCAACTGGACCAATATATTTTGGGCTCAATTTGCCCTTCTTTCCGAACCTCATCACATCTTTCATGGGCGAAACTCTATGTAGAACTTTCTCATCCATCATATATGCCACATCACGAGCCTTCCTGTTAGCATTTCTCACCCACCATATATGCCACATAACTTTTTTGTCTGGACTACGCTGTGTGAAGTCGCTCCTGAATCAATTTCACCTTCTCCAAAGCATCACGGACCAAATTAGTGCCCAACAACTACCTGTACACTTCACACTATCTTATAAGACTGGATTGTTTTTTGAGAAAATACTTTCTTGCTATAACCTCAAATGAACCAACAGAAATGACAAAGAAGAGAAAGTATCTTTTTGCGGTATTTACTGTCAATATTAAGAGACAAACTAATGAAAAATCTAAATTTCCATCTGAATATAACTTTCTTAAAGCCGGCCTGGCGGTAGAACAAAATTAGAGACTACTCTATTCCAAACAGATGAAGTCCAGGTCGCCTAACAGAAGTGAAATATTAAACAAACAAATTCAGAGATTAAAAAAATGACGAAAAATAAGACTCAACACTAGTAAAAGATGAATTGCACCAGAAGTCTGGAAAAAACAGGGTTGACGGTGTAAAAATGTTTACACAATCAAGTCGGTAAATCTTTATAATAAATATTAAGTGGTAACCTTGTAAGAAATGATATATAATTTACTGTCACATGTTAAATTACACTGATAGTATACCTCATGCAGATGCATTGATATTAAGCAGATAAAGCATGTTTATTAAAGATATCACAAGTAGAGGCGGATGTACTATTGGTACGGGTACAACTGAATTCACAATTTTCGGCAAAAATCATAAATTTATGTGTAAAGCTTCACTGAAATTGTAATAAATAATAGACATAAATCAAAAACTTAAATTCTATGACTAGCTACAATTTGAATGGAAAAAAAATAACTCTATGAAAATGCTTTTGTAATATATATGGATTCTTATATTATTTTTATCTTCTATGAAACGGTAGCACAAAACAGTCATAAAACCGATATGGTACTCGAGAGTATACTGTATAGTAAACATTTGACAATATTTGGTTGAAATAAAGATAAAATTTGAAGTCGAAGTTGATAAGGAATATTTAAAAGCTAAGCCAATTGAAATTGATCGTGTGATTCCTTATTACCACACTAGAATAGAACTTGAACTAATTATACTCGAATAAAAAATGTAAATATTACACTTACATCTTGTTTGGAGGGTATCGTATTGCATACTGTTAATTTAAATATAATATTTGTTTTGATTGTTAATTTAATTTTTTTGTATCGTATTGTTAAATCTATCGTTACGTAATGACGAAAAGTGTCACTTTATAGAACAACGGATTTAGTATGGTGGCATTATTTCCTTGTTTTTTTCTCTCATATAGCCCTTTCTTATTATTAAATAATTATATTTTATTATTTATGCTACCTTTTTATATAATAATTCTATTTTGTATCTTATTTTTTCTTAGTAATTTTGCAACTTTATTCTTCGTATTATTGGTGGGTTATCGATCTTATGAAACGACGACAACGATACAACCAAACATTGTATTCATCAAACAATATAAATGATATAGTACAATACAATATGATACATTATGAAACAACATTGTTTACCTTGAAAATGGTAACTACAATTATATTTGATTTTGCGGTTCTAAAAATATGTGATCTACTTTAATACCAGTTTTTTAGGCAATAGTTGCTAGGTGAGAGGTAAGAAAATGAGATAAGAGCGAAGGATAATAAGATTGTGCAAATCGAGCAGGTGAGAGACAGGGTCTCGGGCTTGGTCGAAATTGGCCTCGAGGTCGAGCTCGAGAGCTTGACGGAGGGCGGTCGAAGAGGATACAACAGTATTAAAGGCTTCGAAGATGGCCTCTTTATGATCAATAACAAGTAATAAATGAAGAACAATTAATGAACACAATAAATGAACACAATAAATGAAAAACAATAAATCAATGGAGCAATTGTGAAGAATGTTTTGAGTTTAAAGAGCAAAGAACGTTCTTCTTCTTCTATTAATATTATCCTTCTTACAAAATGACAAGGGTCCCCTTTATATAAGAGGGGGAAACCCAACATAGTACATGCACAATTAATACAAAGATAGACGACTGGTATATCCATTTAATGTCACGGTACGGGCTTGTACTATTTTGCGTACTTGGTCAGCTTTAACCACGTGCCTTTTGGGAATTTTTCGACTTTCCATGATGGTCTTCGATTTACACCGCCTCGAGGTCGAGTGTGGAGAGTCCTCGACATGCCTCCTCGATGTAAAAACTCGAACTGCTTCGAGCCTTCTGAAGAAGGGCTATGAAGCGCCGTAATTATCATAAAATCGGGCTCTCCGATTTTCGCTGTATACAGATAGTCCCCGCGTTTCTTAGAATGAAGTGATAAGAAACGGTCTTGAACTCTTGCCTCTTTGATATTGATCACGCTCAACTATGTCTAATAAAAGACTAAGCGGGCATTGCAAATATAATCCGGGGT
>ML430753.1:47177-74799 GCA_005239525.1 Nicotiana knightiana | reverse complement strand
ATAGCGTTAGCCGCCTTGTATGGTCTTCAAATCCATCAAATGGATATAAAAACAGCCTTCTTATATGGTGATCTGGAGGAATAAATTTACATGAACCAACCTGAAGGATTTGTGATTTCAGGAAAAGAAAAGAAGGTGTGCCGACTTGTTAAGTCCCTTTACGGACTAAAACAAGCACCCAAGCAATGGCATCGTGTGTTAGGAAGCTTAATGTATATCATGAACTGTACACATCCTGATATAGCTTGTGCAATAAGTAAACTTAGTCGATTCACAAGTAATCCCAACAAATATCACTAGTTGGCAATGAAACGAGTTCTTGGATATTTGGAATATACCCAAGACTACGCCTTGCACTACAATAATTATCCTGCGGTTATCGAAGGATATAGTGATGCAAATTGGATAACCGGCTCAACAGAAACAAAGTCCACAAGTGGATATGTTTTTACTATTGGCGGAGGAGCAGTATCTTGGAAGTCTTCCAAACAGACGTGCATCGCTCGCTCTACAATGGAATCAGAGTTTATAGCTTTGGATAAGGCCGGCGAAGAAGCTGAATGGCTTCGAAATTTCTTAGAAGACATTCCATTCTGGCCAAAAACTTTGGCTCCTATATGCATACATTGTGATAGTGAGGCTGCAATAGGACGGGCATGAAGCATTATGTATAACGGAAAGTCTCGTCATATAAGACGAAGACATAAAACCGTTAGATAACTACTCTCTAGTGGAATTATCACTATTGATTATGTAATATCAAAGGATAATGTGGCGGATCCGCTTACAAAAGGCCTAACTAGAGAGGGAATTGAGAAATCATCTAAGGGAATGAGACTATGGCTGAGGACAAGTCATCATGGCAGTAACTCTACCTAGAATTTTGGATATTCCGAGATCTAGGTTCAAGGAGCTCAAACAAATTTGTGATTGGCCGGTTCAACATTGTCAAAGTAAAATCTTTAGTCCCTTCTCCTGATGAAGACAATGTTCACTAACAAGGATAGAACTTTACACGTTCTTTAATGATTACCTAAGTTTGATGTGGTGTCAATCTAAAGGATACACGTTTAGGAATCACCTATGTAAGTGTGAAGTGGAAGACGCTTCAATGAGAATATTTTAAGGCTAATTCGCAACGCACTTATGAAACCAGGCGGTGTTCATGGCTGAAACGAACACAACAATGAGAACCAAAAGACGGTTAAGGGTTGGTTGTGTGACATATGGTTGTCTAGGTATACACTAAAGTTCGACGGTTCAAAGATATCAAATCTACCGATTGACCGAGTATATCCGACATATGTTCACTACGGAAAGTTCAAAGGGAAACCTACTTATCCAGATGCAATTAATCCGTACTTGCAAATCACACAGCTTTCATCTATGATCATTCTTGTTACAACCATTCCCATTCATGTGGGGGATTGATGGACTTTAAAGTCATTGGGCTTTAAAAATAAGGAGTGTGAATTGGAAAATGGTGGAAAATAAAATGGAGGGAAATAAAAATTTGAATCAAGTGAGCTTGTCATGAACTTTGTACAACATTGGTGAAAGACAACTACACTTGTGTGTATAAATATATGATCACTTCTTAGAGCTCTTAAAAGGAGTTGAAGAGAATAAACCCTTGGGCCGTCGTCGTCGCTCGGCTCGGCTTCGACTTCGAATTTGGATTTGTATTTGGATTTGGCAAATGATCGATCGATAAGATTATTTTTTGGACAAAAGTTATTTAATTAATTATTTAAGAATTAATTAAGTGTCAGTCAGTTCATTAACGGAATTAACTGGAAGGTATAATCCAAAACGCTGAATGTTGTCTTTCCCTTCTGAACAGACACCTCTTCCTGAACAGACATCACACCTCTTCCGACAATTACCTATATTTTCCGAGGCATGACTTTCTTTTCACTCACTGAAAATCCAGAATTTCCTTCTGAAAAGTACTGCATTCTGCTTCGCAGTCTCTCTCTCAAATTCGTAAGTGTGATTTTGCTCCGTTCTTTGAGTTTGTTGGTATCCTGCAGTTTGTATTGCCACTGTTGCAGAAAGGTTTATTCCATTTTATCCTGGGAGGATTTAATCCATTATCTTGACAACTTGTGAGGGGGTTAAAATTCCTTAAAGACGCATTGTGGACTCGAAATATTTCTTATCGTTTACAAATTTTCTATTTCTTCTAACAGGTTTTTAATTTCTGTTTTAACACAGTATCGACAACACTTTGAAGTTGTTCGAGGCTAGGGCCGATCCTGGCTCGATGGGACCTTCGGTTCGATTTTGGTCCCTTGCCACCATATCTTGAGCCTGGCTTATCTTGACGGAAGTCGAAGTGCACCATGAGCTCGGTTTTACCCGTATACAATATAATAATAGTAACATCGGAAAACCCATATTAAATAGCTGCTAAAAATTACAAATTTGACAAAATCTTTACCCAAACATAATTGTGAGGCAGAATATTACTGCTAACTTGCACAAAAAATTTCTTCATTCTCTCTATGGCAGTTAGCGCTGGGCAGTGAGGCTAGTTCTATGTTACTTTTGCATGAGTAACAATAAATTGTTCTTAACGCCATCTCCCAAATTAGTAGGTAAGGTTTCCTGCAAGAGATTTTACCAAACACTTTGTGGGTGTTAGTAGTACTCGATAATCCTACAAGTAGATTTTAAAGAGAAATATAAGAAAAATAACAAGAAATTAAAGATTAAAAGAATATGCAAACAGAGACCACATGCATGTACAAATTGCACCAAGAAGACATGAAACAAAAAAACAAAAAAAATGACTCAGACTAAATGAAGATACCAAAAACAGAGAACAAAACATTGATAGTTTCAGAAGATGGACAAATATTCTAAAATCAACAACATCAAATGTTTAGATTAACCAACAAAAGTCAAATATAGATACAGGCATGATCAAACCAATACTCCAAGCAAGAGAAGAAGCAAATGAGAAAGAAACATCACAGAAGTATAATAAGTAAAGCATGTTGGCAAGAATAATTTTGATGATAATTGTAGTGTTAAGTTTGCCTCTGCAAAGATTCGAATTGGGTCAAGGAAAGAAGAAAAAAGGTGTACGAACAAAGACTTGGGGGTTTTTCAGACAAGCAAATTCAACATAGATCTTAATCCAAGTGAGAAGCACGTGGCAGCTCTTCCATCGTCTTATAAGATATGCCATTGACGACCCAGGTTAGACCCTTATATTCCTTTACGGCTAATGTATAGGAATGTTCTGGATAATTCCTACACGTAGCACATTTCAGGAAGCTGTAAATAATTTTATTTCCTTATTTATTTTACAACACAAATTGTACAGTTAGTTACATATATAGCCAACAGGATGAATACACAATATAGAAAAATAGTACATTGTATCTGTATATATACATTTGCATAGTGATATCAATGACATGAAAAAGAGAACTACTCTCTGTTTTCCTTAAAATTAGATAACAATTAAACTTATAATGTGATTTCACTTAACGCCAATTGATAAATGATGAAGATTAATAATAGTAATCAACAATAAAGAAAAGCGAACCATTGTTTGAATGGAGCTCAGCCTTCGAGCTAGAGTACCCTCGAACCGACAGGTGCAAGAACAGTTTAAAAATATAACAAGCTGATGAACAAGAATGAGAACAAGAAAGAGAATTATGGGCTTTGATATTTGTCAACAATGTGTTTACAAATGATTATAACTCTTTATATAGTAGATGAATTCTACTTATGATATAACTCTAATTACAGAAGGAAATCCCATGATTAGCTAATATTCAGTTCCTGATTTGATCCGTTCCGAGATTTCCGCCACGATATTCGACCTGTCACGGATATCTAGCATTTCCATTATCATGCTATCTTCGATCCTGCTCGATGTGATCCTCATTTTGTCTCGATCGTCACTGGCCTCGATCTCAACAGGTATCTTGAATCCCAAAACTTGGTATCTCGTCTTCGTGCTTCAGTCTGAACCACTGTGGGGCCGACCCTCGATGCAACTCACTGGCCTCAGTCAATAAGTAAAATCAGGTGGGCCTAGTTTTAACTGTATACAAATAGTCCCCTTATTTTTGGAGTGAAATGACAAGAAACGAATTGAGCCTTCGATTTTTACCATGACCTGTCATGACGTCACCCCCGTGACGTACGTGGAGGAAGTGACCGAAATGCCCCGTTGGTATAGTTTCCCAAGGTATTAATGCATATCAGTTGGTGGTCGGCCACTAGTGGGTTTAAACCGTCGCCGTGAATCCAATAAATAGACCTCTTTTTACACTTTATCAAACTTTACCTTTAACCTTCTTTAATTTCCGAAGCTTGTCCCATCTTCTAAGTTCCTCCCTTCTGCAAGATTTTCAGGTTTTGTTGTTAACCTCTTCTTAAAAATCTAATACTATCATCTTCTTTCTTCTTTAATCTCAAACAAGAATGGCAAAAACATCCAAAATATTTCCTTAAAAGGAGAATGCTTCTTCATCGCGGTCGGCCGGTGTCAAAACACTGGTGGAGGCGCGCCCTGAGGAGTGTGTTCTCGGAGGGTGCGTTCTTACTTCCGACTTTAAGATCGAGAAAACTTCCTCGTTCCCTAGTGGATGCGAGCCAATGTCAAGGTACATATGCTCGATAACTGAGACCTTCCTCAAGCTGGTAAAGAGAGACTACAACTGGAAAGGCAAAGAGGTGGTGATTCCAACCACCGAATAAGATATCACCACCCACATGGAAGGGTTTCTGAGTGTTTATACTTACCCTTTCACGTTGGGCCCCCTCGACCCTGTCATCATTGATTTCTGCCGTCAATACCAGATAGCCCTGGGCCAAATCCATCCCTCATTTTGGCCAATTGTCATTCTGCCCTTATTCTTCGCGAGCAAAGTAGAGTGGATGTCTTTCACCTTCGACCACCTTATCAGGTTGTGCAACCCTCTTCTCTACCGAGGCGGTTTAATAAAAATCCAGTGTCGAGCTACCAAGGTGTTGTTCTCGAGCATAGATAAGGACAGAGGCTGGATGGGCCGGTTCATTCGAGTGAGGACTTCTGACCTAATCCCGATAGAGAAGATGTCATTTCCTGAGAAATGGAACATGAATCTTACGTGTTATCTCACTATTATCTTCCATGTATTATTTTATTCCTTCATTTTTTCTCATTAATGTCTTTTTCCATGATGTAGCGGTTGCTTGGATGCCTGATGCGATTCCTGACCTCAAGAGTTGAGTTCGAAACCTAGCCTCGACCTCTACGTACGCCAAGTGCTCATGGCGTGATTTAGCAAAGGGCTGATGGGAGGCCAAGAATCATAATAAGCCATTTTTCATGTATCTGATTATTTGATCAAGATATCCTTTTTATACTTATTCAATTTTCTCGTGTACATGCCTGGGCAAAGATGCGGTCATGCGGTCCCCGTCAAGTGAGGAGGAGACTTCGGCCCCGGTTTCCAAAGCCCTGGAAAACCTGGCTCGTAACCAAATACAGATACTGCTGCCCTACCTACGGACGTACTCCAGTGGCTAAGGGAGGAAAAAGAAGAAGAAGAAGAAGATGAAAGCTCCGTACTTGTGGCCCGAGTGAAGGAGACAATCGATTCCCCAAAGGACGCTGAATCGTTGGTGGTTGATGAAATCCCGCCTCGAGCTGGGGGGTCTTGGAAAATGGCTTGGGAAAAGTCCCCGAGTCATTGAAGATCTAATACGCCTCCCACCAAAATGAGCAAATGGCGGGTATATCTGAAGGGGCAGCTTCGAGATCTTTCAAAGCGAAGAGAATGCCCCAAGAGACGCACTTGGGGCAATTGAAATCGGAGATTCGACAACTTTGCTTGCATTTTCTGAGGATGCAATTCGGGGGGCCAAAGCTATGAATACCCTCGAAGTAGACGGAGCTCCCATAGGGGAGGATCCCTTCCGAGGTTATTTTATCGGGATCGACAATTCTTCCGACCTGAGTGAAGCATCCAGCCTCTTCGATGAGGCTCAACAAGCCCTGAATTGGGTAAGTCTCAATTCCCTTTGTTGATATCACATTCCTCTATTTCCTGTCTAACTTCCTTTCTTTTTGATACATGCTTTGGCACTCCATCAAGAGGCTTTTTCTAAGTCCCGAGCAGAGCCGAGTCGATGCGAGGCCGATGTTCAAGGGCTTACGGAGGAGAGGAACACTCTCAAACTCTTCAGCGGGTGGAAAGAAGAGGAGCTCAAGGACCTCCGAGCCGAGCTGGCCACGACTCATAAAGAACAGATCGACCTGATCGAGTAAGTAATGAAAATCTTAAGAGCTTATAATCTTGATTCGGGAACGATGGAAAACACTTAAATCCCACAGCGTAGCAGAAGGTCGAGATGATTGAGCAGTTCCGTGAGGATATCAACATGATGAAGGTGAAGACCTTGGGTTTGAAGGAAAAAATCTTGGCACAGGCCAAGAAAATAGAGGAGCTCGAGGCTCAGCTAGCCGCCGAAGTTGCAAAGTCCAAGTCTGAGGCAGAGAAATCTAGGGCTGATGCGGAGGCGATCGTGGTCGTCTACCGATCGATGCTGAAGCTGCTTGATCCTAAGAAAAAGAGTCTGCCGAGACCGCTCAAACTCAAGAACATTAGATTGCTGAACTCTCCAGATGCCAATCTCTGAGGGAAACCCTCGAGGAGATCCACGCTCGAGGTTTCGATCTTACAGACGAGATAATAAAAGCTAAAGAGCATGAAGACGATGCTAGAGCGCTGGCCTCTTCTTCTTTTGATGATAATGATGATGTTGATGAGGGCACGGAGAGCGGGTTCGAGAGTGGGGGGGACCCCGATGGATAAGTTTCCCCCGAGAATAGTTAGGAACTTTAATATTTTGAACATTTCTTTCTAGCCTTTTTTGAAATTTTTGTGTAGGACCTTGATCGGTCCTTTGTAAATATCTCCATATGCATAAAATATTTATTTTCTCTCTATCTTGTCTTTTATTTCAACTGCTGACTTGTGAAAATTCAGATTCAGTCATGCCTCATAAAAATTTGGTTAGTTCGAAGCTTAGGAAATTTGATCGACGTCAGACTAGTGCAGCTTTTATAATCGAGTGAGTACTTGCTCGAACTCGATGTAGGATGACCCTTAGGTATTATTTGAGTGAGGATGATTTCTCGAACTCAAATAATAAAACGGCCCTTAGACTCTTGAATTGGGCCGATATGGCCTCAAAAGAGTGGCTTTTTTCCCCTTTTCGGCTTAACGAGTTTATCATGATGATGCCTAGCTCGGACCCTTTCACGTTCAAAGTGCCGTCTGTGAAGAGGGACCACACACCTGATGATGTCCCTATTTTCAATAATAGTTCCTTTGCAACCCCGAGTACGAGGGCTGGCGTAAAGTTGGCCATGAAGTATTCTAAGATTTGAGACTTGATGGTCATTCGGGGATGATACTCGATATTGTACCTGCTGATCTCGATGGCCCATTTGGCCAATCGGCCCGAGAGTTCGGGCTTATGCAATGCAATGAGTATAAGTGGTTACCACACAAATTGGGTGACATTAAAAATATGGTTTTAATTTCCTAGAGGCGCTTATTAGGGCAAGCTCTAGTTTTTCCAAGTGTGGGTACCGGGTCACGACCTCAACTAAAGTTCGCCTAACATAGTAAACAGGAAAATGTGTACACTACTCCTCTCGAACTAGGACTCTACTTATCGTGACTTCCAGGATTGCTACGTACAAGTAGAGTTGCTCGTCCGCTTTCGCAGTATGAAGTGGTGGTGGGCTCTAGAGGTACCACTTCAATTCTTCTAATGCTTGTTGGCATCCCGGGGTCCATGCAAAATTTTTCTTCTTTTTGAGTAGTGAGAAGAACTGATGACTTCTATCTGAAGACCTCAAGATGAATCGGCCTAGGGCAGCTATGCGCCCCGTTAATCTTTGTATGACCTTAACATTGTCCAAGACTGTGATGTCTTTGATCGCCTTGATTTTATCGGGGTTGATCTCAATCCTCTATTTGATACTATAAAGATGAGGAATTTTCCCGAACCGACCCCAAATGCACATTTCTCCGGGTTGAGCTTCATGTTGTACTTCCTTATTATATTGAAGGTATCCTGCAAATGTTTCAAATGGTCCTCTGTTGTAGGCACTTAACTAGCATATCATCAATATAGACCTCAATTGATTTACCTATTTGTTCTTCGAACATTCGATTTAATAGGCGTTGGTAAGTAGCACCATCATTTTTAGTCCAAATGACATTACATTATAACAATAGGTGTCGCACTTAGTGGTGAACGAAGTTTTTTTCTGATCCTCCGGGTTCATTTGTATTTGATTGTACCCAGAGTAGGAATCGATAAAACTAAGGATCTCGTAGCCGGCCATGGCATCGATCATGCGATCGATATTCGGTAGAGGAAAACAGTCTTTAGGACATGCTTTGTTTAAATCCTTATAGTCAACGAACATTCTAAGTTTCTTCCCTTTTTTAGGGACTACGACTACGTTTGCTAACCATTCGGGATATTTTACTTCCCGAATGGAACCTATTTTGAGAAGTTTGGTTACGTCGTCCTTGATGAATGCATGTTTTACCTCGGACCGGGGCCTTCTTTTTTACTATACTGGTCGAAACTTTGGCTCCAAGCTCAATCGATGAGTAGTGATCTCCAGTTAGATCCTTGTCATGTCAAGATGGACCAAGAATAATAATCCATATTATCGATAATGAATTTAATGGGTTTTTCCTTGAGCTCGGGGGTTAACCCCGTGCCCAGGTATACCTTTTGCTCGGGTAGGTACTTGATCAGTATGACTTGATCCACCTCTTCGACTGTCGATTTGGTGGCGTTGGAATCCTCGGTGTTTATGAAGGATCAAGGGATCCAGTAGTCATCTTCTTCGTCCATTCCCTGCTTCTCTGACTAAGTCGAGGCTGGTGCATGTGGTTGCTATTTAACCTCTTTTTTTCCATTTGGCTCCGATCCCTTTGTTGACGAGAGTGACGATATCAGTTTTACGTCATCGACCGCGAACATTTCTTTGGTACTGTGTTGTTCCCCATACACCATTTTTACTCTATCCGTCGTCGGGAATTTCAGCATTTGGTGAAGGTTGAAGGGAATGCCCTCATGTTGTGAATCAAGGGTCTTTCGAGCAGGGCGCTGTATCTCTTATCGCCCTTGATCACATGGAACTTGGTTCCTTGAATAGCCCCAACTACATTTACTAGTAAGATGATTTCACCTTTAGTTGTTTCAATTGCCATGTTGAAACCATTGAGAACCCTAGCTGCAGGCACGATCTGGTCCTGTAGGCCGAGCTTCTCCACGACCCTCAATCGAATAATATTGGCCGAGCTCCCCGGATAATTTAAAACACATTTAACCTGAATTTTATTTATAAGGATAGAGATAACCAATGCATCATTGTGGGGTTGTGAGATCCCCTCTGCTTCCTCATCATTGATCGACAAAGTGCCTTCTGGTACATAGTCACAAGTCCGTTTTTCCCTGGTGACCAACACATTGGTGCGTTTGAACACGAGCCCTTGTGGTATGTCGACCCCACCAAGGATCATATGTATCATGTGATGTGGTTCTTCCTATTTGTTTTTCCTGTTTGCATCCTTGTCTGTGAAGTGATTTTTAGCTCAGTCACTCAAGAATTCTCGAAGGTGCCCCTCGTTGAACAGGCAGGCCACCTCCTCTCACAAATGTCTGCAATCTTTGGTTCTATAGACCATGGGTACCATGGTATTTGCATATTTGGTTGGGGTTTCTTTGGGATGGATCGGTCTATAGGGGTCTGGGACATCTAGTATCTTTGATTCTCCCAATGGCTGAAACAATACCTAATGCATCGATGCTGAAGTTGTATTCTTATAATTGTGGTGCTTCTATGGGATCAATATGTTTATTGAAGACATTTTTGCTCATGAGCCCTCGAGAGCTCTTGGGCCACTGTTCCTACGATCTGCGTTGTATGGTTGGTACCGATCTCTGTTTGATCGGGTTCTCTGTTAATGTCCCTTTGAACTCTGCCAACGGGCCTGTTTGGATAGGCGGAAACAAAAGGGTCCCCAATTGATCATCCTCTACCCTAATCTTTGACTGGTACCGATTATGCACATCGGCCCGGGTTACTTCTGGATATTCGACTAAATTCTACTTCAGCTGTCGTGATGCTACTGAACTCCGTTCGTTCAAACCTTGGGTGAAGGCCTGAACAACCCAATCATCTTTGAACAGGGGTAGGTCCATGCGCTCCATCTGGAACCCAGATACAAATTCCCTTAACGTTTCATTATCCTTCTATTTCACTTTAAACATGTCTGACTTCCTAGTCGCAACCTTTATTGCTCCGGTGTCTGCCTTCACGAAGGAATCTACAAGCATAGCGAAGGAATAAATGGAATTAGGTGGCAGATTGTGATACCATATCATTTCCCCTTTCGACAGAGTTTATCCAAGTATCTTCAGTAGAATAGATTCAATCTCATCATCTTCCAAGTCATTCCCTTTTATTGCGCATGTATAAGAGGTGACATGCTCATTAGGATCGGTTGTCCCATTGTACATGGGGATTCTTGGCATGCGGAATTTCTTCGGAATGGGGTTATGAGCCACACTTGGGAGGAACTTCTTCTGCACGAACTTCTTTGAGTCCAAACCTTTAAAATCGGTGGTGCCCCCGTTATTTGGTCAACCTGGGAGTTGTGTGTTTCTACCTTTTTTGTCGTTTGCCTCGATTTTCTTTTCTCCTGATTCAATTCTCTAGTGATTTCCTCGAGCATTTTCATAATTGCAAGGTTAGTCCCCGATTAATTGGCGTTCGATCTCTCTAGTACAAGTTCAGCCATGTGAATAACTTTCGGTAGAGGCTCAGATTCGACCCAACTTGGTGCACGGTGCATATTTTGTAGTTGTGCTATAACAGCTTTTTGAGCCTGTAGCATTTCGAATATCAATTGGAGGATGATTGCACCGTCTCCTCCGCCCTGCATACCTAGACTACTATATCAACCTTCCTTACATGCACTACCTTCGGGATCAACACCCAAAGCATTTAGGGCGATATAAGAGCTGACGTCGACGGGATTCGCAATTGGTACTCCCTCGAGGTCAGACTGAGGCACCTCGATCATTAGGGCAACTATATTGTCATTTTACCAATGAAATCCGAGGTCGTTGTCACCATGTGTGGGTGTTGTTTATGAGTTTGACTTGTTTTATCCCGAAAACAAAAAAACTTACAAGAAGTAAAGTAGTGTGTGTTATCAGAATCAGTAATAAGAAATCACTATTATCCTTAGCCCCACGGTGGGCGCCAACTATTTACCCTTAAAATTGGATAACAATTAAACTTATAACGTGATTTTTAGTATATGTGATTTAACTTAACACCAACTGATAAATATGAAGATTAATAATAGTAATCTACAATAAAGAAAAGCGAACCAGTGTTTGAATGGAACTCAGCCCTCGAGCTAGAGTACCCTCAAATTGATTGGTACAAGAACAATTTAAAAATAAAACAAGCTGATGAACAAGCATGTGAACAATAAAGAGAATTATATGCTTTGATATCTGCCAACAATGTGCCTTACAAATGATTATAACTCCTCTTTATATGGTAGATGAAGTTTACTTATGGTATAACTCTAATTACAGAATAAAATCCCACGATTAGTTAATTGTCGTTCCTGATTTGATCTGTTTCGAGATTTCTGCCACGATCTTCGACCTGTCACAGAAATCTTGCCTTTCTATTGCTATGCGATCTTTAATCTTGCTCGATGTCATCCTCATTTTGTCTCGATCATTACTGGCCTCGATCTCAACAGGTATCTGGAATTCCAAAACTTGGTTTCTCGTCTTCGTGTTTAGGTCTGAACCACTATGGGGCCGACCCTCGATGAAACTCCCTGGCCTCGGTCAAAAAGTAAAATCAGGTGGGCCCGATTTTAACTGTGTACACTCTAAAATGTTTCTTATCCCTATTAGATTTTTACATGGTATACGAGCATTCATTTGAGAGTTTCACAATTAGTACTCAGTAAAGCTTTCTTTATTTTTATATCTCCAATCTTTTCTTCATTTGTTTTTTAGCATCAACACCAGAAATAATTTCTGTTGATTCCTCTTCGATAATCCCAATCCTCTTGCAGTCTTGGTCCATCAGATTCACCTAGGACTCTGCTTGTGAATGCCATTTTTGATGGATGTGGTTATGTTGGCTGGCGTAGAGCTATGCTCATTGCTCTTACAGCCAAAAAACAAGGTCGGTTTTGTATTTGTAACCATCATAGAACCAGATCTTGTATCTACCACGCTCAAACAATGGAATCATTGAAATGACATGGTGATTTCTTGGATCCTCAACTCATGCACCAAAGAAATAGCAGAAAGTGTTTTCTTTTCCAAGATTGCAAGGGAGATCTAGACTAATCTTGAAGATCGATTGGGTCAATGTAATGGAGCACAACTCTATCATCTCCAAAAAGAACTCGGTGAGTTATCCCAGGGTTCAAATTACACTACAACATACTTTACCAAAATGAACAAATTATGGGATGAACTTGATGCATTGAACACTTTTATTACCTGCTCTTGCAACTGTAGGTGTGGAGGAAAGAATAAGCTGAAAAAGGTTGTTCGGGATGAAAGGCTCATCCCTTTCTTGATGGGACTAAATGATGCTTATGGTCCAGTAAAGAGTAACATATTGTTGATCTCACCTCTCTCTTCCGTGAATCAGACAGATTCACTTTTGATTCAAGATGAGAAGTGTTTACCCTTAAAATTGGATAACTATTATACCTATAATGTGGTTTTAATGACACGTGATTTCACTTAGAACCAACTAATAAATATGAAGATTAATAATAGTAATCAAAAATAAGGTAAAGTGAACCAGTGTTTGAATGGAACTCAGTCCTAGAGCTAGAGTACCCTCGAACTGATTGGTGTAAGAACAATTTAAAAATATAACAAGCTGATGAACAAGAAATAGAATTATATGCTTTAATATTTGTCAACAATGTGTCTTACAAATGATTATAAGTCCTGTTTATATAGTACAGGAATTCTACTTATGGTGTAACTATAATTACAGAAGGAAATCCCATGATTAGCTAATTTGCCGTTTCTGATTTGATCCGTTCCGAGAATTTTGTCACGGTCTTCGACCTGTCACAGATATCTCGCCTTTCTGTTATCATGCTATCTTCGATCCTACTCGATGTCATCCTCATTTGGTCTCAATCGTTACTGGCCTCGATATCAACAGGTATTTTGAATCCCAAAACTCGGTAGCTCATCTTTGTGCTTCAGTCTGAACCACTGTGGGGCCGACCCTCGATACAACTCCCTGGCCTTGGTCAAAAAGTAAAATCATGTGGGCTTAGTTTTAACCGTATACATATAGCCCCCTCATTTTTTGGAGTGAAATGACTAGAAGCGAATTGAGCCTTCTATTTTTACACTGACCTATCATGACATCACCATCGTAATGTACGTGACGGAAGTGACCGAAACGTCATGTTAGTACAGTTCCCCAAGTTATATGTATGTCAGTTGGTGGTCGGCCACTAGTGGATCTGAACCGTCACCGTGAATCCAATAAATAGGCCTCTTTTTACACTCTTTCAAACTTTACATTTAACCTTCTTTAATCTCTAACGCTTTTCCCATCTTCTAAGTTCCTCCTTTCTGCAAGATTTTTAGGTTTTGTTGTTAACCTCTTCTTAAACATTAAATTCTATCATCTTCTTTCTTCTTTAATCCTAAACAAGAAAGGCAAAAACGTCCAAAACAGTTCCCTAAAAGAAGAATTCTTATTCATCACGGTCGGCCGGTGACAAAACACTGCTGGAGCCGCGTCTTGAGGAGTGTGTTCCCAGAGGATGCGTTCTTACTTCCAACTTTAAGATCAAGAAAACTTCCTCGGCCCCTAGTCGATGCAATCCAGTGTCAAGGTATATATGCTCGATAAGTGAGACCTTCCTCAATCAGGTAAAGAGAGACTCCAACCGGGAAGGCAAAGAGGTGGTGATTCCAACCCCTGAAGAAGATATCACCACCCACGTGGAATAAAATCTGAGAGTTTACACTTACCCTTTCATGCTGGGCCCCCTCGACCCTGTCATCATTACTTTCTGCCGTCAGTACCAGATAACCATGCACCAAATCTATTCCTCCTTTTAGAGAATTGTCACTCTACTCCGATTCTTCGCGAGCAAAGTTGAGGGGATATCGTTCACCCTCGACCACCTCATCAGATTGTACAACCCCTGTCTCTATCGAGGCGGGTTAATAAAACTCATGCATCGAGCTACCAAGGTGCTGTTCTCGAGCATATATGAGGACAAAGATCAAGGCTAGATGGGCCGATTTGTTCGAGTGAGGACTTTTGACATAATCTCGGCAGATAAGATGCCATTTCCTAAGAAATGGAACATGAATCTTAAGTATTATCTCATTGTTATCTTCCATGTATTATTTCATTCCTTTGGTTTTTCTCATTAATGTCTTTTTCCATGATGTAGCAGTTACATAGATGACCGGTACGATTCCTGACCTCGAGAGCTAGGTTCGGAATATGTCCTCGACCTCTACGTACACCGAGGGCTCATGGCACGATTTAACAAAGGGCGATGGGAGGCCAAGAATCATGGTAAGCCCCTTTTCATGTATCTGATTATTTGATCAAGATATACTTCTTATACGTATTCAATTTTCTCGTGTACAGGCTTGGGCAAAGATGCAGTCATGAGGCCCCCGTCTGGCGAGGAGGAGACTTCGGCCCCGATTCCAAAACTAGCAAAGGATAAGAAGAGTAAAAGGACCTCGACTTCCCGGGTCCCAAAGCCCAAGAAAACCCCGGCTCGTAACCGAAGACAGACACTGGTACACTGCCTACGGACGTACTTCAACGGCTAAGGGAGGAAGAAGAAGAAGAATAAGAATAATAAGATGACAGCTCCGTACTGGTGGCCCGAGTGAAGGAGACAATCGAGGCCCCAAAGGCCGCTGAATCGGTGGTGGTTGATGAAATCCCGCCTCGATCTGAGGGGATCTTGGAAAAGGGCTCGGGAAAAGTCCCTGAGTCATTGGAGATCAAAGACGCCTCCCACCGAAATGAGCAAATGGTGAGTACGTCTGAAGGGGCTGGCTCCGAGGCCCTTCGAAGTAAAGAGAATGCCCCAAGAGACCCATTTGGGGAAATTGAAATTGGATATTCGCCATCTTTGCCTGCATTTTCCAAGGAGGTAATTCATGAGGCCCAAGCTATGAAGACCCTAGAGGTAGACGGAGCCACCGGAGAGGAGGACCCCTTCTGAGGTTATTTTATCGGGATCGACGATGCTTCCAACCTGAGTGAAGCGTCCAGCCTCTTCGATGAGGCTCAACGAGTCCTGAATTGGGTAAGTCTTATTTCACTTTGTTGATATCACATTCCACCATTTCCTGTGTAACTTCCTTTCTTTTTCGTACAGGCTTTGGAACTCCATCAGGACACTGTTTCTAAGTACTGAGTAGAGCTGAGCCGAGGCGAGGCCGTTCTTCAAGGGCTTACGGAGGAGAGGAAAACTCTCAAACTCTTCAGCGAGTAGAAATAAGAGAAGATGAAGGAACTCTGAGCCGAGATGGTCAGGACTCAAAAAGAACTGACCGACCTGATCGAGCAGGTAATGACAATCTTAAAAGCTCATAAGCTTGATTAGGGAATGGTGGATAACACTTCAGTCTCACAACTGCACCAGAAGGTCGAGATGATTGAGCAATTCCGTGAGTTCAACATGATGAAGGTGGAGACCTTGGGGTGGAAGGAAAATATGGACCACCTTGCCTCAGAGAAAGAGGCGGCTCGAGCCCAGCTGTCATCAGCCAAAAATCAGCTTTGGAACATAAAGGATAAAGTCTTGGCACATGCCAAGTATATAGAGGAGCTCGAAGCTAAGCTAGCCGCCGAACTTGCAAGGGCCAAGTCTAAGACAGAGAAAGTTAAGGCTGATGCGGAGGCGATCATGGCCGTCTACCGATCGAGGCTGAGGCTGATCGAGCCTAAGAAAAAGAGTCTGCCGAGACTGCTCAAACTCAAGAACATTAGATTGCTGAACTCTCCAGATGCCATTCTCTGAAGGAAACCCTCGAGGAGATCCACGATCGAGGTTTCGATCTTACAGACGAGATAATAAAAGCTAAAGAGCATGAAGACGATGCTAGAGCGTTGGTCTCTTCTTCTTTTGATGATAATGATGATGCTGATGAGGGCACCGAGAGCGGGTCCGAGAGTGGGGGCGCCCCGATGGAGAAGTTTCCCCCGAGAATAGTTAGGAACTTTAATATTTTGAACATTTCTTTCTAGCCTTTTTTGAACTTTATGTGTAGGATCTTGATCGGTCCTTTGTAAATATCTTCATATGTATAAAATATTTCTTTTCGCTCTGTCTTGTCTTTTGTTTTAACCGTTGACTTGTGATAATTCTTATTCACTCATGCCTTATGAAAATTTTGTTAGTCCAAAGCTTAGGTAATTTGATTGAAGTCGGACTAGTATAGTTTTTATAATGGAGTGAGTACTTTCTCGAACTCAAAGTAGGATGGCCCTTAGGCTTTAGTTGAGTGAGGATGATTTCTTGAACTCAAAAAATAAAACGGCCCTTAGGCTCTTGAATTGGGCCGATATGGCCTCTAAAGAATGGCTTTTTCCCCCTTTTCTACTTAAAGAGTTAATCATATAAATATTCGTCATGCCTTAGCACGAGATAAATCTGTACCCATTACGTTTTTTGAGGGTTGGTGTTATCGAAACCCTTTTTTTGTTATGCCTTAGCACAAAATTGTTCAGGGATTCTAACAAATTGATACCCCTTAGGGTTTTTCGAGGGTTGATGTTATCAAAACCCACCCTTATATCATTTTGCCGAGGGTAGCCTTTTTAACCGGTTAATAAAAGTATTCGAAGGCCTGTTTTTGTGACAAAATTTGGACGTCTATGAACCGTGTTAGTTTGGCCGTAGCCTTAACTTGGGATTTGCCTCTTGAGCTTGTTTCCCGATTATATTTCGAATTTGTTAAAAGTGTTAGTCCCCGAGTGTGGTGGCCGTGGCCTATAAATTCGAGGGTTGCCTTATTAAATTCTTATGATTTCGAGGTTTTAGTAATTCGATAATGTCGATTTTTTGGATGGCAGTCCCCGAGTGCGGGGTCAATTGTTCGAACTTTAGTTGTGATCGGCCCTTAAGCCAACTTCTTTCAAATTTATCTAAGGCATGGAATATCTGGTAAGTATAAAATACTTCTTTCAAATAGATTATACATGCGTACATGTTTTGCCATTAGGGTTCGAGTAACCTATACTGACACGGTTCACTCGACTCTTTGGCTCTTTACAAAATATGCCTATCAAGACCCTGTTGACACGAAGTACTTCCCTTGTAATCATCCGAGGGTGATGCCCCCAGTTCTTATTCAAGGTTGATAGTAAAGAAGCCTCATATAGTGTTGAATTTTTCTAAGTTAGCACGAACAATGGTTGCCTCGTTAAAAACCTAGCAGGAGAGACCCATTTGGGACAAAAACCTGTCTGATGGAAAAGAGTGAAACGTGTGCTTTCAGACCTAAGGACGTCATGTTGAAGAATCGCTCGATGTCTCCGATAGAACACTGCTAATCGGTTAGACTTAAATATAAACGAAAATGGAGAAGGTCATACCTTAGCAATAATATCGTTTGAGGAGTGATATGTTCCAATTATTTGGCAATTGCTCGCCATCTATAGTGCGAAGTTTGTAGGATCCTTTTTTGATGATATTGAGGACCGATATGGTCCCTCCCAGTTTGGGCCAAGTTTTCCTTTGTTTGGTTCTCGAGTATTGAGGGCGACCTTTCTCAGAATTAGGTCCCCAATTTTGATGTGTTGAAGATTGGATCTTCGGTTGTAAAACATTTCCATCCGCTATTTCTGTGCGGCCATTCGAATGAGGGAGACTTCCCGCCTTTAATCTAGTAACTCAAGGCTTGTACTCACATCCTCGTGATTTGATTCTTCTATTGCATACTGAAACCTGAAACTAGGTTCCTCGACTTCGACTGGATCAGAGCTTCAGCCCATAGACTAGGGAGAACGGCATTTCCCCCGTACTAGATTTCGATGTTCGGTACGCCTAAAGGACCCTGAGAAATATTTCTCTCCATTTTCCTTTAGCGCCCCGTCTATCTTTTCTTCAAATTCTGAATGATGGTCTTGTTCGTTGATTCGGCCTGCCCGTTCCCACTAGGATGGTATGGCGTTGATAGGATCCTTTTTATTTTGTGGTCTTCGAGAAACTGTCATTATGCTGCCGATGAATTACTTTCCATTGTCGCAAACGATCTCGACAGGCATCCCGAATCGGTATATAATGTGGTCCCAGATGAAGTCTATGACTTCTTTTTCTCTGACTTTTTCGAATGCCTGTGCTTCAGCCTACTTAGAGAAATAGTCAGTCATAAGCAAAATGAATTTAACTTTACATGGGGCCGATGGTAGGGGGCCGACGATATCCATTCCCCATTTCATGAACGACCATGGGGATAAGACAGAGTGGAGTTGCTGCTTGGGTTGGTGAGTCATCGGTGCATACCTTTGACATTTGTCGCATTTTTGAATAAATTCTTTTGTATATTTTTCCATATCGACCCAATAGTATCCAACTTGGATGATTTTATGAACTAATGACTCAGCACCAGAATGATTTCCGCATGTGCCTTCGTGAATTTCCCGCAGGACGTAGTCGGTATCTCCTGGACCCAAGCATACTACCAACGGTTCATTGAACATCCTTCTATACAGTGTTTTATCTTCGGCCAATGTGAACCGTGCAACTTTTGTACGTAGCGTTCTTCATACCTTAGGATCCGATGGAAGCTTCCCGTTCTTTAGGTACTCGATATATTTATTCCTCTAATCCCAGGTTCAACTTGTGTAGTTTATTTCAGCGTGTCCTTCTTCGATTACTGACCTCGAAAGTTGTACGACAGTCCCCGAGCTAATCTTATCATCTTCGACTGATGAACCCAAATTTGCGAGGGCATCGGTCTCGTTGTTTTGTTCTCGAGGTACATGCTGTAGGGTCCATTCTTCAAACCGATGTAGAGTCACTTGTATTTTGTCCAAGTACCTCTGCATTTGATCTTCTCGAACTTCAAAAGTTATGTTGACTTGGTTTACCACAAGTAAAGAGTCGTATTTGTCCTCAATGACTTCTGCTCCCAAACTCTTAGCTAGTTTGAGACCTGCAATCATGACCTCGTACTCGGCCTCATTGTTAATCAATTTGGAGTTTTGATATACTGTCTAATTGTATTTCCCGTGGGCGGCTTCAAAACTATACCTAGATCGGACCCCATCACGTTCGAAGCGTCGTCTGTGAAGAGGGTCCACACCCATGATGATGTCCTCGTTTTCAATAATAGTTCCTTTTCAACCTCGGGTACGAGGGCTGGCGTAAAGTCAACCATGAAGTATACTAAGATTTGAGACTTGATGGCTATTTTGGGTTGATACTCGATGTCGTACCTGCTGATCTCGATGGCCTATTTGGCTAATCGGCCTGAGAGTTCGGGCATATGCAAAATATTTCGAAGAGGATAAGTCGTCACCACACAAATTGGGTGACATTAAAAATATGGTTTTGATTTCCTAGAGGTGCTTATTAGGGCAAGCTCTAGTTTTTGCAAGTGTGGGTACCAGGTCTCGGCCTCAACTAAAGTTCGACTAACATAGTAAACAAGAAATTATGTACCTTGCTCCTCTCGAACTAGGAACCACTTACCGCGACTTTCGAGACTACTAAGTACAAGTATAGTTGGTCGTCTGCTTTCGAAGTATGAACCAGTGGCGGGATCGAGAGGTACCGCTTCAATTCTTCTAATGCTTGTTGACAATTATGGGTCCATGCAAAATTGTTCTTCTTTTTGAGTAGTGAAAAGAACCGATGACTCCTATCTGAAGACCTCGAGATGAATCGGCCTAGGGCAGCTATGCGCCCCGTTATTCTTTGTACGGTCTTAACCTTGTCCACGACTATGATGTCTTCGATCTCCTTGATTTTATTGGGGTTGATCTCGCACCCCGATTTGATACCATAAATCCGAGGAATTTTCCCGAACCGACCCCGAATGAACATTTCTCCGGGTTGAGCTTCATGTTGTACTTCCTTAGTATATTAAAGGTCTCCTGTAAATGTTTCCAATGGTTCTCTGCTCGCAGGGACTTAACTGGCATATCACCAATATACACCTCCATTGATTTACCTATTTGTTCTTCGAACATTCGATTTACTAGGCGTTGGTAAGTAGAACCAACATTTTTTAGTCCAAACGGCATTAAATTATAACAATAGGTTTCGTACTTAGTGATGAACAATGTTTTTTCCAGATCCTCTGGGTTCATTTGTATTTGATCTACCCGGAGTAGGCATCGAGAAAACAAATGATCTCATGGCCGGCTGTGGCGTCGATCATGCGATTGATATTTGGCAGAGGAAAAGATTCTTTAGGACATGCTTTGTTTAATTATTTATAGTCTAAGCACATTCTAAGTTTGTTCCCTTTTTTAGGGACTACGACTACGTTTGCTAACCATTCGAGATATTTTACTTTCCGAATAGATCCTATTTTGAGAAGTTTGGTTACCTCGTATTTTATGAATGCATATTTTATGTCGGTCTGGGGCTTTCTCTTTTGCTTTACTAGTCGGATCTTCGGGACCAAGCTCAATCAATGGGTAGTGATCTCCAGTGGTATCCCTGTCATGTCAAGGTGGGACCAAGAAAAACAATACATATTATTGATAAGGAAATTAATGAGTTTTTCCCTGAGCTCGAGGGTTAAGCCCGTGCCCAGGTATATCTTTCGCTCGGTTAGGTACTCGATCAGTATGAATTGCTCCAACTCTTCGACTGTCAATTTGGTGGCATCAGAATCTTCAATGATTATGAAGGATCAATGGATCTAATAGTCATCTTCCTCGTCTGTTCCCTGCTTCTCCGACTGAATCGAGGCTGGTGCCTGTGATTGATATTTAACCTTCTTTTTCCATTTGGCTCTGATCCCTTTGCAGACGAGAGTGCCGATATCAATATTAATTCATCGACCGCGAACATTTCTTTGGTAGAATTTTTTCCCCATACACAGTTTTTACTCCGTCCAACGTCTGAAATTTTAGCTTTTGGTGAAGGGTTGAAGGGATTGCCTTGATGTTGTGAATCCAAGGTCCGAGCAGGGCGTTGTATCTCATATTACCCTCGATCACATGGAACTGGGTTTCTTGAATAGTCCCAACTACGTTTACTGGTAAGATGGTTTCGCCTTTAATTATTTCACTTTCCATGTTGAAACCATTGAGAACCGTAGCTGCGAGCACGATCTTGTCCTGTAGTCCAAGCTGCTCCCCTACCCTTGATCGAATAATATTAGTCGAGCTCCCTAGATCAAATAAAACACGTTTAACTTGAATTTTATTCATAAGGATAGAGATCACCGACGCATCATTGTGGGTTGTAAGATCCCCTTTGCTTCCTCGCCATTGAACAACAAATTGCCTTCTAGTACATAGTCACGAGTCTGTTTCTCCCTGGTGATCGATACCTTGGTGCGTTTGAACACGGGCCTTTGTGGTATGTCGACCCCACCAACGATCATATGTATCACGTGTTGTGGTTCTTCCTGTTTGCTTTCATGTTTGCATCCCTGTCTCTGAAGTGATTCTTAACTCGGTCACTCAAGAATTCTCGAAGGTGCCCCTCGTTGAACAGACGGGCCACCTTCTCTCTCAGTTGTCTGCAGTCTTTGGTTCTATGACCATGGGTACCATGGTATTTGCATATTTGGTTGGGATTTCTTTGGGATGGATCGGTCTGTAGGGGTTGGGGCCATCTAGTATCTTCGATTCTCCTAATGGCTGACACAATACCTGATGCATCGATGTTGTAGTTGAATTTTGATAATCGTGGTGCTTCTGTGGGATCAACATGTTTATTGAAGCCACTTTTGCTCATGAGCACTCGAGAGCTCTGTCCTTGATCATTCCTTCGATTATTTCAAACGAGATTACGTCCTGGGCCGTTGTTCCTATGATTTGCGTTGTATGGTTGATACCTATCTTTGTTCGATTTGGGTTCTCTGTCGATGTACCTTTGAACTCTGCCAACGGGCCTAATGGATAGGTGGAACTAGAAGGGGTCCCCAATTGATCATCCTCGACCCCGATCTTTTATTTTTACCGATTATGCACATCAACCAAGGTTACTACTGGATTTTTGATTAAATTCTACTTCAGTTGTCGTGATGCTACAGAACTTTGTTTGTTCAAACCTTGGGTGAAGGCCTGAATAGCCCAATCATCTGTGACGGGGGGTAGGTCCATGTGCTCCATCTGGAACCGAGATAATAATTCCATTAACATTTTGATTATCCTTCTGTTTCACTTTAAAGAGGTCTGACTTCCTAGTCGCAACCTTTATTGCTCTAGCGTGTGCCTTAACGAACGAATCTGCAAGCATGGCGAAGGAATTGATGGAATTAGGTGGCAGATTGTGATACCATATCATTTCCCCTTTCGACAGGGTTTCTCTAAATTTCTTCAATAGAAGAGATTTAATATCATCATCTTCTAAGTCATTCCTCTTTATTACGCATGTACAAGAGGTGACATGCTGATTAGGACCGCTGGCCCATTGTACTTGGGGATTTACACATGCGGAATTTCTTCGGAATGGGATTCGGAGCAGAACTTGGGGGGAACGACTTCTGCACGAACTTTTTTGAGTCCAAGCCTTTTAAAATTAGTGGTGCCCTCGGTATTTTGTCAACCCGGGAGTTGTATGTTTCTACCTTTTTGTCGTTTGCCTTGATTTTATTTTCTCCTGATTCAATTCGCTTAGTGAGTTCCTCGAGCATTTCAATAATTGTAGGTTCAGTCCCCGATTCATTGGCATTCGATCTCTTCGATACAGGTTCGGCCCTGTGAATAACTTCTAGTGGAGGCTCAGATTCGACCCCACTTGGTGCACGATGCTGATTTTGTAGTTGTGCTATAGAGGCTTGTTGAGCCTATAGCAGTTCGAATATCAATTGGAGGATGACTCCACCGTCTCCTCCGCCATGTGTACCTCGACCACCAAATCAACCTTCCCTATATACGCTACCTTCGAAATCAGCACCCAAATTTGCATTTAGGGCGATATGTGAACTGACGTCGACGAGATCCAAAATTCGTACTCCCTTGAGGTCATCTCGAGGCACCTTGATCCCTTGGGTGGCTATAATGTCGTTTTCCCCGTGAAATCCGAGGCCGTTGTCACCATGTGTGGGTTCTGTTTGTAAGTTTGACATGTTTTATCCTGAAAACAAAAAAAACTTACAAGAACAAGCGTAAAGTAGTGTGTGTTATCGGAATCAGTAATAAGCAATCACTATTATCCTTAGCCCCACGGTGGGCGCCAAACTGTTTACCCTTAAAATTGGATAAAAATTAAACTTATAATGTGGTTTCAAGGATACACGATTTCACTTAACACCAACTAATAAATATGAAAATTAATAATAGTAATCAATAATAAAGTAAAGCGAACCAGTATTTGAATGGAACTCAGCCCTTGAGCTAGAGTACCCTCGAACTTATTGGTGCAAGAATAGTTTAAAAATATAACAAGCTGATGAACAAGAATGTGAACAAGAAAGAGAATTATATGTGTTTATATGTGTCAACATTGTGTCTTACAAATGATTATAACGCCTCTTTATATAGTAGAGGAATTCTACTTATGGTATAACTCTAATTACAGAATGAAATCCCATGATTAGCTAATTTGTCGTTCTTGATTTGATCCGTATCGAGATTTCCACCACGATCTTCGACATGTGACGGATATCTAGTCTTTCTGTTATCATGCTATCTTTGATATTTCTAGATGTCATCCTCATTTGCTCTCAATCGTTACTGGCCTCGATCTCAACAGGTATCTTGAATCCCAAAACTCGGTATCTCATCTTCGTGCTTCGGTGTGAACCACTATGGGGCCGACACTCGATGCAACTCCCTGGCCTCGGTCAAAAAGTAAAATCAGTTGGGTCCGGTTTTAATCGTATACAAGAAGTAAAGTGAGGTGAGAGTCAGCAACCACTTTCCTAGAGATAGCTGCTATTTCCTATTATCAAACACTTATAACTTATATCAGAGAGTGGGAAGTACAGAAGGGGGAAACATGAGAGGATGTTTTGAGATAAGGAATAACAATCTTACCCGTAGCTATTACAAAAACCAGAGCATAGCATTGACCAATGTTATCGAAGTCATGGATTTCCCTTAAACTTTAAGTTCACTAAAGAGAGAACATTTCAAGATTAGGCTCATGGGCACAACATACAGTTATGACAACACATGACACCTCTATTGAAGGAGCTTGTGTTCATGAGAACTCACCTACTACACCTGCTATCTCTCAAGAGAATTATTCTTAATTGATTCAGTTTCTTCAACAGGTAAAGGTGGGACAGTCAAGAAACTCTCTTCAAGACACAAATGCAAATGCTAATTGTGCTGGTAAAAAGCTTTTAAGTACAACCTTTTTCTTGTTTTTCTGCCCTAGGTTTAGATTATTGGATAATTTACTCAGGTGCGTCAGAGCAAATGAGCTTCAACAAGTCTATTTTCACTGACCTCAAGTTTCTTCATATTCATAACCAGTGAAAGTCAATCAGTATGGAAATGTGTGTATTCTCAAATCTTATCCTTGAAAATGTGCTTTATATTCTTAGTTTTAAATATAATCTTACCTCAGTTCGTAAGTTGTGTAAACAGTTTAATTGCACGTTGATTTTCTCATCTATGAAATCAATCTTGCTGGTCCTATCCATGAAGAGGTCATTGGTTCTTGGTGATGCTAAAGATGGTCTCTACCTACTACATTCCTCAGTAAATATTATTATTGCTCCTGAGAATTTGTCTAGGAATAAAGCAGTACGTATCTCGAATTCTAGTGGTGTTCCAACTTCATTTTCAAATTGTAATGACAATGCAGAATCCATTAATTAGAAAAGTTCATCTATGAATCTATCTTGTTCTTCCATTCATTCTTTTTATGATGATTCCTTGTGGAATTTTAGACTAGGACACATGCCCCGTTCCAGTATGAAGAGCATCAAAAGTCCGCCTTCCATGAGCACGAATAAGACATCAAATCCCTATGATACCAGACAAAGTAAAGTTCCATTTTTCTCAAGTTCTATCTCTACAAAACAGATTTTAAAATTAATATATGTTTGTTGATTCTCGGGGACCATATAAGACACTTATTCATCAGGGACATAAGTACTTTCTTACTATTCTAGATGATTTGAGTATAGGTACTCGGACTTTCATGATGAGTGCCAATAGCAATGCTTTCACTATCCTAAAATCCTTCATAACTATGATAGAAAGACAACTTAACAGTAAAGTAAAGCCAATTAGGTCTGATAATGCCCTGGAGTTGGGAGGCAGTTCTTCACACTCTGAATTCTTTGTTTCACATGGAACTTTTCATCATACTACTTGTGTGTACACTCCATAATAAAATGGTGTTGTGGAGAGGAAGCATATGCACTTATTAGAAACAATTAAGGCTCTTATTTTTCAGTCACATCTTCCCATCAAGTATTGGGGAGAATGTTTACTCACTGTAACCTATTTAACTAATAGGTTTTCTTCTATAATTTTGGATTATAAGACCCTTTATGAAATCCCGTTTGGTAAGTTACCTTCTTATGACACTCTTAAGTTCTTTGGTTATTTGTGTTATATATCGATTCTTTATTATAACAGGAGTAAGTTAGAACCTAGAGTTGCAGCCTGTGTATTTTTAGGTTATCCTTTGGTAAAAAGGGATTTAATGTTTTAAATTTACAGACCAAAGAAATAACAGTATCCAGAAATGTCAATTTTCATGACACCATATACGCTTTTGTTCCTAAGTAGGACTAACCACCTATTTTTAATCATGTTGTTCTAGAGGTTAGTTCTGATCAATCTACTCTTGCTATAGTGCATCCCACAAATTCTCCCACAAGAATAACTACTATTCAAGATATACCTAATGTTTCATCTTCTGATTATCCTTCTCCCTCATTTAAGTCACCACCTAGTTATCTTTTTCCTGGTCCTTCATCATAGTCAGTCTCCCCACTCATTCAGGAACTAAGAAGATCAAAGAGAACACATACAATTTTCCAACACATCTTAATGGTTATGCGCGCAATGTAGTTTTCTATGGTGACATCTCAAATTTTTGCTTTGCAACTACTCTTGATCTACCTACTATGTCTTTTTCTGCTTTATCAACTACTAACTGAAGATTTCTAACATATATTTATCATGTCTCTGAGCTAATTATTAGTCATAAACTTGTTTACATCTTGGTTGGCAAAATGCAATGGGAAAAGAGATTGATGCTTCGGTTGACAATCGAACCTGGGGAGTTGTTAAATTTTGACCTGGGAAAGAAGGCTATACCCTATAAGAGTGATGGTTTTGTTGAAAGACTAAAATCAAAAAAATTTCATCAAGAGGGACACTAGAGGGAAGGAACTGATTATACAAAAACTTTATCCCCGTAGTTTAATGACAACAATCAGGTGTCTATTGATAGTTGCAGTTAAAAAAGGATGGGGACTTTTCAACTAGACGTAAATAATGCATTCTTATATGGAGACCTAGATGAAAATGTGTACATGAAATTTTTAGCAGGATTAGAGCCTCCTACATCTAATCATATATGCAGTGAATAACATTACAGAGTTCAAAAAGAATCCAGACAATGGTATGCTCATTGTTGGTTGATTTCCCAATGCACACGCAAGTGTACGTGGTCGACAAGTAATATAGGAATTGAAGTCCAGATATCGTACCCACAGGGACTTGTGATTAACTATCCACTAAACTAAACTCAAACAAATATTTAACTAGAATTAATCTAAAATAGTAAATCAAAAGATTAAATAGACAACTAACTTAAAGATGAATTCAAGGTAAATTGATATTCTAGAGTTATGGGTTGTTAAACAATCACGTTGAGTTTTCGACCTAAATCTTCTAATCAGGTTTATTGATTGACGAGGTTAATATTGCTCGTAGCCTTCTCCCGAAGTACAACTCGCCTATTCAAGCTAACCTAATGCCTATATTCCTATGGAATCAGGATTAACAAGAACGCATTAATAATTCCCGTATAATAACCAAGCAAGGCGATTAGGTATATTCCTATCCTAACCGCAAATCCGCTCCCCTGAAGGGTTAAGATCTTGCTCTACCCAATCTTATATGCAATCTAGAATTCCCTCTCCCGAGTTCAACCCTAGATTCGTAGATAGTAGTCAATTGATGATCAAGCAATTGAATAATTAAGCACAAGATTGAATAAACAAACCAATTAAGATAAACAATAAGAATAATTCAAGCTTCAACTACAACGTTCATGTAACACCCAATACTCTAGAACTAATAAACTATAAAACTAAAAGAAGAGAAGAGAAGAAAAACTAAGTAGAATCCTCTGTCAGAAGTCTGCATCCGCCCATAATGTGATGTTTTTGGGTCTATTTATAC